>JAOYMO020227660.1:0-30682 GCA_025802455.2 Iodosphaeria phyllophila | reverse complement strand
GGATATTGAATTTCTTTTCCTCTGGATAACTTTCCATTACACCAAGTAGCTGCTCTCTAAAATCCAAGAAGGCTGACTTCAAGAAAGTGTCTTCTACCTTACGTACAAATCCTTTCTTATTGGTAGGTTCAATATCAACTACCTCACCATTCTCAGAATTCTCCCAAGTGATTTTGCGTGGATGCTCCTTCATGTAAACAAGTACACTATCAGAGACTGCGTTAACTGCTTCTTGTTGTTGATGGTATGATTCAAACCCATCTAAGAGTAAACTTTCTTCGTCCTGCGATTTAGGTAAAGAGTAGCTTTCAAGATTCTGTTCTTCTGGAGATAACTGTTCGAAATCAGAAGGATTAGGAATATCCTCACCGTTTCTCATCCATTCCATGTATGCCCTATCAACACCTATTTTAGCTACTAAAGCCTTCCAATCAGGGTGTGAAATATTAGGACAACGTGGCATAGTTAAGTACAGTTATCTTTACGTTTTTCTATATCTTCTTTTGTGAGATTCTCAGGAGCTATGTGACTTCCAGGTAGTACCTTTGTAGATGACTTGAAACCTTTCTTTTTTGGTGTAGCTGCTGCCGGAGTGGTTGTATCTAATTCGGTTGCTAAGATAGCTTTTTCTGAACTATTTTCTGGCTTTCCGAGTAAAAAAGAATTATCAAAGTAAACGGCTGGCTGCACAAAGACAGATTGCTCATTACCAACAGTCTTTGTAGCTAAGACATTAGTACGAGAGTTATCAGCAATGTATTCAGCGTAAGTAGCGTAGTGAAGATCAGAGTAGCCTAGAGTACCATCTTGATTAATATGGAAGATAGGAGCACTAAATTCATAGTTATTCTTTATTCTTCCTAGGTCCACTCTAGCATATACATTCTTAACATACCCTACCATTTCTTCAATCAACTCATCTTGAAGATTTTGAGGTGAGTACTTACCTATCTCTGGAGCAAAGTAAGACTTACCATCTTTGGTCTTAGACAATCCTTTGTTTTTGGTATACTTAATACCATTTGCTGTAACCTTAATATAAGAAGCATCCTTGGTAGATTCATTGATTCTATCTAGCGTTGCTTTATCTTCAAGATCGGTAGTTACAATAAAGGTATTAACGTAAGCACGAAGTCCTTCACCTGTAAGTAAGTTCATTCCATACTTCTCAGCTACTTCATGTACCAACTCTATTTGTTCTTTCTCTAATGAGTCCTGCTTTAAGAATATATGCAAAGCATTACCAATAGAATCGGCTATATCACCCCTGACTTTAGTAATATCTAAAGGCAGAGCCATCTCTTTACCGTTTGGAGTAGGAACAATAGCATATAGATACCCCGCTTTTAAAGCTTTTCCATTAACTAAAGGATTTGCATATGGTGTATCCTTATCTATATATGCTCCTTCTTTCTTGCCAATAGCAAAGGTTGGTGTAGTGTGAAATGCTTCCTTAACTAAGACTTGATCTCCGTCTTTAGTTGTGTTAAGAACTCCTATATCTTTAGCAGTAATCTTTGTAGTTACTTCTCCATTAGCTATAACGTATCTACGTAACAGTAACAGATCATAAGGATCATTACCTTCATCATCAAAGGCATGCTTCTTTACATACTTGTGTACATACCCTGCAATCTTGCCTTCGTATCTAATCTCAATAGGAACGGAGTCTTCTTCTTCGGCTCCGTTCCTATATTCCTTAGCTACAGATAATGTGACAGTAGCACCAATGCCGAAGCTTGGCGACTGTATAAATCCGTAGCGGAGATTAACAACAAGAGGGTTATCGGTAACTTTGTTACCAGACTTGTCTTCTGTGTAATCCTGAGATAGATGGGCAATTTTGTTTTGTTTTCCATTGATTTTATTAGGGTTAAGTGTATTATCTTCAAGAGTCTGTTCTAGACTATATTGTTCTTCTGTAATATCTACTTCTGCTTTACCGGTATAGATCTCATCTACAGGTAAAGACACAGCAGCTACTTGTTCAGTAGCTACAATATTCTTGCGTGGATCAAGTTCTTTATTAACTTCTTCTACGTCTTTCTTAGTAACCTTGGTTCCCTTTACGTCTTGCGTTACTTTGATCTTCTGTAGCGCCTGTTCAACCCTATCTTTATTATTCTCGTAGAACTGTTGTTGCTCTGGAGAGTTAGTAGGTTTACCATTCGCTATGTCTAAAGCAAACTTATCAATGTCAGGTTGAGTAGCGGCAGTAGTATCTACATCTTTTTTGTATTCAGATGCAGCAGTAGCATCAGCAGCTTCTTTAGTAGTTTCTTCTACTTTAGTTTTGTTTGTCTTCTCTTTGGTGATTCTATCTTTGGTTTCTTTAACCTTACGATAAGTGTCTCTTTGGAATTTTTTAAGATCAGAAAGAATACCAGAGAAAGCTTCTTTATGTGAAATTAATCTCTGTTCAGCTACTGCCTTATAAGTATAGTCTGATAGAAGATCATTAGCTTTAACTAACGGAAGGTTAGCTTTGATCTTGCTAGATAGTTCTGGATTACCTTGAGTTAACAAAGAATGAACTTGTTTCAGCTCGTCTCTGAGTTTTGTAATGCGGTTTGCTTCTTGAGAAACGACACTGGAAGTGCTAGATGGGTCTTTGGCTAGGTAGTCTAACGCATAATCATATGCGGCTATTTGTGCCTCAGTACGTAGTCCAGAGAATACTTCTGGATCAGTAACTAAAGAAGCTAACTGCGTTTCTTTGTGAGCAGCATTTCTAGACATGTCTTCGACAACCGACTGAGCATTATAGATGTTTAGTCTAGCTCTGAATGCTTCATCATGTACGTGTGGATGACTAAAGACTGTACCTAAATCTCTGTAGGCTTGATTTAAAGTCTTAATGTCTGTTGCTCTCTTAGCGGCAGTCTCTCTATAACGATGATCATTAGTATCATCAGCTAATCCTTGACGCATAGCTTCTGTAGTACCATTAGCATCAAGTACCGTATTATCTACTTGACCCATCTTCGATACTTCATTAGCCAGTTCATCAGTAGATTCATTACGAGCTGCTTTGAGAACAGCTACATTGAATAGATTACCTCTAGCTACTTCAATAGCATGACGATCACCTTTAACTACAGCTTCGTTTAATGCCTTTTGATTATCTTGTACAGACTGCATGTCTGTCTTCAGTGCTGTGATTACTTCAGCTTGATAGTCTGCTTTCTCTATCTGTTCTAAGTTATGTGCAGATGTTCTACGCTTTGTACCATCTTCGGCAGTATAACTACGTAGAGGAGCATATTCTAATCCAGCGGTTTGTCCTATACCACCAACAGCTCCGGAGAAGAAGTTAATAGCTCCTTCTTCACTAAACATAACATCCAAGAATCTGTCTATTGCAGAATCCTTATCAGACTTAACCATTGACTTAACACCGCCTTGTCGATAACCTTCGTTCTCGGCAAAGATATTAACGTCTTCTTCTACTCCTTCTTGTACAGCTTCCGAAGCTAACAGCCTCAGAACAGAAGCTTGTTTAGGTATAGTCTTTTCCAACTCACCAAGTCTAGCTATATATTGTGGAATAGTTTCTTTTACACCACGTGATAACTGTGATTTAACACCGGCATCCAAGTTACCATATGATTTAAACAACGGAGATAGACCAGTGATATTAAGACCAGTATTAATAATGGTGTTAGTCCACATAGTCTTAGAAGCAGCATCAGAAGCTACCTCTTTAATCTTAGCTTCGTCCCATTCAGGATGCTCAATAGAAGCTTGCTTTCTTGTAGCTGAGTAAACCTGTGCTGCCGACTGTATCCCTTCTGTATAAGCAAGCGAAGATGCCGTAGCTAATTGAGCTGCCCCTTGTCCAATCTTTAATGCAGTCTCAGCCCCCTTAGCACCATTCATTAATCCTGCTAAAGCTTTGGCACCTTTGCCTAAAGCATCACCCACTCCAGCACCAGTTGCATAGAAGGCAGCCATCGACTGAACTAAGCCATCACCAAGATTAAACCACCAACCACTATCTTTAGCAGATAGTGAAGGTAACTCGTTACCCGGTGTAGCTTGGTATGTGTGAAACTCTTCGTTTAAAGCTTCCTTACCTTTCTGTGCAAATTCGGTAAAGGCATTTGAATACTCCTTGTCATCATCCCAATCAAAGAGTAACTCACCAAGATCACCAGCATTCTCTACTACAGATAACGCAGCTCCGGGTATAACCTTAGCTAAGGAGTTTCCTAATTGATCGTACCAAGGTTGGTTCTTAGAACGTAGTTCGTTCTGGTTACTATATGGATTTAAACCAGAGTCGTATTGACTATCTCCTTCGAAGCCTGAATGAGATTCGTGTGCAGCTAGTATATCACTACCACTCTGAGCAGGACCGTCAAACTTCTTCCAGTCGTCAGCTCCACCTGTAGTAGCTATCTGTGGATCAGCGTTAAATTCCTTGTAATTATCTCCTCCTTGCTTTCCCATTATCTTGTAATACCAGTGTGTTTAAGATCAAGATCGTTAGCTGTTTGTCCAGAGTTGCTAACAGATTTTGTCATCTTATGCATAGCATTACGCATAGACTCTTTATAGTCAGAGATAGACATTACACCCTGTTCAACGAAATTACCATCATCGGTTTTAAAGCCCTTATGAACTATAGTTTCATAACCATGCTTACCAGACTGTTGTTTTTCGGCTGGAATAACTCTTGTCTCTGTCCACAACGCAACCGGATTACCATTATAAGTCATCGGTTGACCAGACGGTGTACGTGGAGTAAATGTCTTTTCAGGACTATCGTAAGTATCTTGTCCTTGATACAAGGAGTTCTTATAGATATGGTCAATATTCTCAGACTTAGCTTGAGCTGTAGCACCAAGTGGTACACGTACAGTTGTAGGATAGTCTTTTATCTTCTCTCCTTTTATCTCAAGCTTAGCTTCGATATATCCTCCCGGTAGTTTAGCATCTGGACTTTCGTCAAATACTTTACTTGCAGTAAGCTTAATATCAGCAGGATTAACTCCATACTGTTTAGCTAGAGACTCTTTTGTTAAAGGATCACCCTGTCCAGGGACAAAGATAGGAATAGATGGATCGCTATCTATATCATCGCTATAGATACCACGCTGTTCAGAGCCGAGTTTATAACCCTGTGCAGTAGTCTGTTCAGAATTCTTTGCAGCCATATCATGTGATTCAAGGAAGTGTTCCTTATCACGGTATAACTTCTTACCATCTGGACCTATTAGGTTCTTCTGCTTTTCGTACAGCTTATCTCCTTCTGACTGTTCTTTCTCAAGATCAACTGGACGTAGTTCATACTCAGGTTTAAAGTCCTTATTACCAAACATACCTTGACCAAGATTATTCAATCCAGCTCTAGTACGTTCGTTCTCTCCACGAATCTTGTCTTCGGTGACCTTATCAATCTTATCTACCTTGACGCCATTCTTGAAGACTTCATAAGCTTGGTCTTTGTTATCTACCTTCTGTACAAAGAACTTACCTCCGCGTGTAGAGTCTTCTGAGGTCTTACGTATAGGTTTAAGAACTCCATTACTAACAACTCCAGATGGAGCACCATCAGTAATAGGGTCTTGTGGTGTGTCTTTATTATAGAGCTTGTGTAAATAAGCTTCTGAGTGACGTTGTAGATCAACATCATTACGTCTATGTACTCTCTCAAGACCGGTAGCCACAATACCTTTATAGATATGAGCATCTATATCAGTATCAGACATACCCGGATGATCTCTCTTTAGAACTGCTTTCTGTTGAGCATACGAACCTGTGTCCTTATGAATCTTATCAAAGGCATCAGCAGCTATTCTACCGATCTTGGTAGTCGATATACCACCTTCAGTCGTAGACTTCAGGAACTCTTGTTCAACTTGATCTTGAGTATAGCCAGACTTAATCAAGTCAGCAGCTACATCATCAAAGTAAGTCTCATATTGTTTGTGGTGATCAATCTTCTCTTGTAGGTTGTGTTGGAATTTATTAATGCTTCCATCAGCATTAAGTGTACCTTTAAAAGGAGAAGTTAAGTCTTCTCCTTTCTCTCCCATCTTAGACTTTAAGTCTAGATACTCATTATACTTCTGCGTGTTCTTTAACGCAGCGATACGACCGCGATCTGTGAAATACTTTCTAGCTACATTACCAATTATACCAGAGGAGTTTTCAAAGTTTTCAGGTGATGAGGCAACTTGATCAACTACACCAGCTAACTCACCATTAAGGCGAGTACCAATATGTTGATCAGCAGCCATATATTCATCATTAGCCATATTAATGGCTAGCTTATCGGCGAAGTCTTTATTCTCGCGATAGCGTTTATCTAATGTATCTGCTACTTCTTTCATAGCATCAGCATTAGACCCTACAAACTGTGAGACGTATCCGCTGTTAGAGGATCGTACTCCATTGTATAATTCTGGCATCTTAGTAGTAAAGAGAGACGAATGCTTTCAGCAGACCATTAACAACGCTAGCCTTATCCGATGTAATACGGAATACACCAACATCATTGTGTTTAATCAGTACAGTAATAACACCATCAGACTCAACCGCTTCTTCGGTTTCAGTTGCAGGTGTTGATGGTGTTTCTTCTTTATAAAGAAGTGTATAGTCTTTTGCAAGACCTAGTTGTTCGGTTGGTGTCAGTTCGCTAGCTTTCATGTTTTTTATGAGTTACGTTTTCTGTGTTTCTTGTATCGTTCTGCTTCGGAGTACTTCATGATATTTCTATCATATACACCTGTATCTTTATACAGCTCTGGCAGAAGATCAAGCTTACGATCTTCTAACGCCATTAGCTTTTTGTCGCGCGACTGTTGTTGAAATTTATCAGAAGCGTTAGAGATGTTATCGTACTTGAGTTGAGATTGAGCAATCTGTCTAGCTACAACATCTCTGTTATAACCATTAGTACGCTCTGTGTTTCTAGCACCAATACCGATGTTTTCTTGTTGTGCTATATCATCTTCACGTGCATTCGCATTAGCCTCTTGCTGATTGACTTCGTTATTTCCCTGTACCGCTTGAGCGAAAGCTACAGCATTGTTTGCAGCAGCTACTCCTTGGTTACCGATAGCCATTCTATTGCCAAGTTGCATAGAACGTAGCTGACGACCTATTGAAGCACGAGACGCTGAAAGGTTAATATGGTTTGCTCTAACATACGATTCTTGTACCGGCTGTGGAGGATTTGGTAGCTTACGGAATGCCGAAGCAATATTAGAGATATAAGGAACTACATCAGAAATAGTACTACCTACTTTACCCCAATTAACTCCACCACCTCCTCCGCCTTCTCCTTCGGTAGAACTATTCTCCCATCCCTCTGCACCTACAGGAGCACCACCAGTGGTATTGTAACCACCAATAGGATCACCATTCTCATCAAAGTAGTCTGGATCAGGATCACCACCACCTTTAAGCTTACGGTATGTCTTTCTAATTTTTTCCATTATCTTATGTGATTAGATATAGGTTCACCTAAACTCATTTCAGCTTTAACTAACTCTTGGTTATCTTTCAACGATTCTTCACGTTGACGTAGACGGTCTTGTGTGTTACGAGTAATAAGAGTTTGTGGTTTCTTTTCTAACTTACCCATAGCACGTGCTATTGGCTTGTGTAGATCGGCAAAGGTTCTACCAGAGAAAGGGTCTTTGATTGTATCAGACATTACAAACTGTCCCTTTCCTTCTTGGGGATCGCCAATTACAGTCTCTCCATCCTCAACTTCAATACCTTGTTGTGGTACCTTAACTCCTCCTTCTTCGTGTGTCTGTCCGTTAACTTCATAACGATCAGCTCCCATCTCGTTAAGATCACCACCAATAACAAGAGATGTTAAAGACGATTTACGAGTAGGTAGTATTGTACCACCCTTTCTGTATAACGAGTTGTCAGAATCTCCCATTGTATCAAATGATGTCACTCTATTGGTAGAGTTAACTAAGTCTTGTTTATTACGCAAGCCCTTAATCAAATTCTCTGCCTCCATTTTCTTCTGCTTAGCTTTCTCCTGTTGTGCGTTCTTACCAAATAATCCACCAGTAGCAAAGTTCAAAGTACCAGAGAAGGTAGGATGCTTGATCAGTCCAGCTATGTTCTGAGCACCTTGTATAAAGTTAACGTTATTATCTATAACTTCGGCAGCCTTATTCTTATAGATACCGTACTTGTTCTGGGTTACTTCACTAGAAGCTTTAGATATTTGCAAAGCAGCAGCAGCAGCCCAACCATAAACAGGTATAACTGCAACCGCTTTAGATGCTGCATCTATACCTTTATTCTTTGCATTACGAGAAGCAGTAAGATTCTGGAAATAAGGAGACTGAGAAGCATCATCTATGTTGGTACCATCATAGTAGTTGGCACCAGTTACAGCAGTGTTACCACCAGCTTCCATCTTCTTATATTTCTTTCTAGGTAGTAGCATTCTAGTTCTGACTTGTTTTAAGTTGTCCTTCGCACTCCCTTATCGAAAACTCCACATCGTCTACATTAGAAAATTCCAATCTGACAATAAAGAATTTGCCACGTAGAGGCTCGGCTGACCACCATACAGGCATCGAATCAAAGTTACTTGATATTGGTCGATAATCCGAAAAAACGTCAGAAATAAAAGCTGAGTTAGGATCAGTAACCATATTATAGATTTGGTTAAAGCTCCAACTCTCGTCAACCATCTTTGTATTTACTCCATCTACAAACAGGCTATCTGTATCATTTGTAACTATAGGTATTCTATCGGTACAATGCTGATCATTCCATATTGTAATATGGGTAATAGTTTTTCTTTGATTTACAGAACCATCAGCGTTACGATAACGAGTCAAGAACGATACTGTCTCTAATAGCTTTTCGGTATCTGGTATATCATTAAGCACAACATCAACATAGAACGGATATACAGTACCATAGTAAGTACCACGTGGTCCTATATTATGAGTGTGTACCTGGTTGTTCTTTAAACTATATACTTTGTATCTAGTGTTAAAGAATAAGTCTGGTATATAATCGTGTGCATAAGACCACTCTTTCTTTATTGTACTGTAGCTAACAGTCCAACTCTTGTTTGCTTTTTGAGAAAGGAGTAGTCTGTTGTTGTCTACATCGTAAGCAACTGTAAGACCTGTACCGTTGAATGGATTATCTGCCACATTCAAAAGGTTGTCCCTAAAGAATAGACGTAGACCTTGTGTCAAATTATTACAGTTGTCTCCATCATACAAGAAGACCTGTCCTCTTGAAGCATCTACAAAGAAGTAACCAAGATCACACAACAAGCAGCTAAACTTGTGTTGAGTTCCAGCTACTCCATAAGAGGTACTTGATTCTTCTTTAGGTCGAATATCAAACAGTTCTCCAGACCCCAAAGTTACATTAGGTCCACCTGTTTCTAATACGCCCGTATCACGTGTCTTTAACAAAGCACGCTCTAAATGTATCAATAGATTATCATTAGCCCAGTTCTCTAGGTTAATAATTTTTCCTTTATTACGGATCAGTTCGTAGTAGCTGTTATTCTTGAAGCTCTTCCACCCGTCAGATAAAGTAGTCTCAGAACCCGCAGCCAGAGATTTAATAATCCTGTAAGGGTAGTCAGTTACATCTGGTGTATTAGGATCGAATATCTCTGTATTCTCTATATTAGAAATAGCAGAGAAGTCCTTTGAATACTTCAACACATTATACGGCTTGTTAGAATCCCAGAAGGAAGTCCATAGACCAGCACTATCTGGTGCAGGTGCTTTACCAAATGCAGGATAGAAATAGGTAGAGTAATCACCATCTATCTGAATACGTTGGTTTGGATTATTCCAACACACACAAGGGAAATACCGGAATACTCGTGTTCCATTTGTAGCCAATAGAACATCACCTACTCTAGGTGATAGAGCAACAAAAGAATGGGTACCCAAGAAAGCATCTCCACCGAATAGAGCTACATAGCGTGGACCAATACCCAATGTATCAGGGTGATCAGTAGCGCCAGTCGCTAATCTGTTTCTTTGTACATGCCCTATCATTGCAAGATTTTGCTCCTTGTATCCTAAGAAGAAGTCTGTCTTTGGTACCTTAATAGTAGACAAGAAAATTTCTTCTTTAAGAGCTGTAGATGGATTACTATCGTGATCCTCTAACTGAGCAAAAGCACTATAGGTTAAAGGTGTTCCTTCTATAGTAGCGAAGATAACATCTTCTGCATACAAGTTATCTATAACTACTTCTGATTCGGCAAACTTTACGTTCTGAGGAACATACCTAACTGTGGATAGCTTTCTGTACTTCTCGGAATCAGAAACAGCAGACTGTACACACAATGGAGTAGGATTCAACCGCTTGGTTATATCCAATCCAAATGCGTACAGATCAGTACCATTAAGTACAGATGTAGCAAGTCTACCATATATCTCAAGACCAGATACTAGTCCCATAGAACCGGCATTATATCTCCATTGCTGAGATAGATAAGTATCTCCTATAGCTGGCTTATCCAATAAAGTATCAAAGGCATTAAGTCTAGCATACTTTACGTTAATAGTAGACTTGTAATTAGCATCACCGTTCTGGCTATTCTTATTCCAGTTACCGGAATTAGAAGCAATAGAACCAGAATAATGCGGTGTTGTAGCACCATGCTGTAGTAGAGTAGTTCCAATTACAGACTCTTCTCCCAATGAACGAACGGCATACCCAATACGGTATCCTCTAAACGGAGGAGATGTAGGAGCTGCAGCTCTGCCTATAGGATTCTGGCTATAGTAGTTAGGATTACAGTTAATGTTCTCAGCTATTACACCAAGGAAATCCAGTACAGTTTGACCGTATCCTATGCCAGAATAGAACTTTGATTCTAGCTTAGGACGAGAAGGAAACTTGTGGTGACGTACAGGCGTTCCAGCTAGTACTATAGGATTCAGATAGTCTGTATAGTCTAACGGAAAATCATCCGGATAAACTTCATTAGTTTGCTGCCATTTACCAAAGCTACCCCAGTTATAACCTAAGCCTGTATCTGGATCAGTTAGAGCTCCGGTAGTTTGAGATGATGTGTCTTCTACTTGGAATACCTTCGGAGTAGCCCCGCCGAACTTTAATCCACCTGAGTAAGAAGAAGCAGCTACCGAGTTTCCAAGATCAATGCTTGTAAGAGCGGGACCAGGAATATGAAATCCTCTAGTCCATTTGCCATTCATTAATTCAAATTGAATATAAAAGGCATATACTTCATCCGGCATGAAGGTTCTGCTATTACGATCTATTGTAGCTGTAATAGGATCAACTGCATCCAGTACAGAGGTATACTTTAGTTTTACTTGGTTAGCAGCTATCTGATAATCAATCTCTTCATCTGTAGTAAGATCAGCCAGAAGTAGCTCATCATTCAAGTCACAAATAGCACCGGCAGAGGTATATTGTGGAGACTTCACAATGATTTCTTCCAGTAACAAGTCATTCAAAAACTCATTACCTGTAAGCACAGTGTTTAAAGTAGTACCTTTGTAGGATACTTCTTTAGCAGCGTATGCTTTAATAACACCTTGTTGGTGTGTTATAATACCTATACAGATTTTGCTATATGATGGATCAAGATCAGTCAATGAAATTTTCATTGCCTTGGAAGTAGTGATACCTCCAACATCTCCGAGCTGAACTGTACCTAAAGTAGTACGGTTATATCCAGTTACAAAGTAAGGAGAAGAAGCATGAGAATAATCTGATCTGTTTCTATCTACAGTTAGGTATTGTATCGCTACGTAGTATGCACCGGACTTTAAATTTCCAGCATTCTCTATTGTAGATATTTTGATCTCAGGGTCGAATGATAAAGGGAATAGATTATAGAGTTTCAATGCATCTGTACTAGACGCAGTACTCATATTAACATACTTAACGAATCCAACACCGTCAGTAAGAACTAAGTTCAGTTGACCTAATGCATTGAACTTACCTCTAATCTTTAATGGATTGGTTTGTAAGAAGCCAAAGTCAGTACGTTTAAGTATATTAACTACAGCGAAAGTGTTCTCATCAAGAACGATAATACAATCATGATTAGTAGTATCTTTATAGCATAGTACAATCAAGTTCGAAATCGAGAACTGTCCTATAAAGAATGCAATACCGAGATCAGCTTTAAGACTTGTGGGCAGTGTAATATTAGTTACATCAAACTCAATAGCTGTACCAAGTTCATTAATATCAGCATCAATCTTTTCAGAGGATACACCATTTTTACCCCAAAAGATATTCTCTTTAGGTATGTTCTCAGGACCGTAGTTTTGGTTTATGCCTCTTCTCATTGTACGTATTTACGTTGTTCAGCACCAATAGAGAACTGTTCGTAGTATGTGTTAGGTGGAATTAAAGTAACCCAAGCATTTTTGATTGACTCCTTCTCATCTAACGACGAACGCTTTATGATATTCTTAGCTTTTCTAAAGAACCTTTCTGCTTCTGTAGCACAGAAAACATAATCCATTCTAGGATCATTATGCTTGTAGCCACTCATGGCTAACTGTCCCATTACATACCAGAACAACGCCTGCTTAGCTTCTTCTACATTAGGTACTAATGGATAACCTTCTTCATCTGTATCAATAGCACGGAAGAAGATTGTAATATATCCATCTTTAAAAGAAGTCTTAATATAGTCTAAGTCTAGATCATACCAAGCAGCGGACGTACCATTATATAATGGCTTAATATCTGTACCACGAATATAAGGTAAATCCTGTGAATTTACATCCTCCGGGTTAGTAGAAGACTTAAAATAAAATTGTGTATCTGAACCACCATCATAACCAAGTGGAAAAGAAGCAAGAGGTTGTATTCTAGGATCAACTACTCCAAGACCTCTACGTAGACGGTATCCGTTGTAGAGTACCCCATTCAAGGCTTGTAAACCACATGGCATTTTTGCCATATAGTTTTCTATCTTCAATGTTTGATACTTCTTGGCAAGTCTCCAACGTATCATGAGTCTGCCTGTACCTTCACCAAGCCACTCAATAATATCATCGGCATAGCTAATGTCAGTCATTTTAGTGTTCCGTAGAACACGTCCGATTATTTCTTTTACTGATGTACTTGTGTAGACTGCCATTTAGCTTCCTTTATAAGGTACGAACGGATACAACGCTTTTAGCGATGGTGTAGATGCAATAGTTCTAGACATAAGTTGTCTAAAGCCTTTACCGGGTTGACCCCCAGCAGGACTAAACGTGTAAAAATTTAGACCTCTAAGATAACTTGGTTTAAACCATTTCAGTCTAATATACTCTTCGTCTGTGTGAAACACACGCCAGTTAGTTTTTGTTAGAGTACCAGCTTCTTGTAACTCCTTTCTGAGTTTATAAGACTCTCCTTTATTGAGCTTTGGATTAATAGGACTTCTGCCTATACGAAGAATAAACAAGTAACCTAAACCATTAAGCATATCAATGCAGTAGCCGTGTAGTAACTTTAATCCAGCTTTAACACTAAAAGCCGCAAGTATCTTCTTGTAAGTAGGGTAGTCTATATACACAGTACCATTCTCTTTAAGTACTTTGCCATTAGCCATACCATGAGCATACTCTCCTTTAAGAGTAAGATCATTAGCTATAAGCTGTTTAGCATAATCAGCATATACATGCTGAGTACTAAAGGTCTTTGGTTTACGTCCTACCTTATTTGTTTTTATCAGCATAGATTTCTACATCATCTTGTTGTGGCTTCTGCGACAACTCTTTTTGTAATAGATCATTAACGATTAAGTCAATCATCTCTGTGTTCATTAAGAAATCAGTCGATTCAGTATAGCATGACTTCTTATCTGAACCCGGACATTTGAACTTCGATAACTCACGTGGATCAGCAGGTACATACTCAAGACGTACCTCTGTAGCATTCTTCTCTCTGAATAAGTATAGTCTACTATTCAAGAGCGTCCACCTTGGTCTTTTCGAAGTATAAGGATTACTACGAAAATATTTTTCAGAACCAAAAGTAGTATAAGCATATGCATCAGCTCCACCCGGACTCCCAACATAACTAAAAATTTGAGAACTAAACCTAACACTATCAGGTATAGTATCAACACTTCTAAGCACGTTCTCACAACCACAGTCAGCTAATTCCTCACAGTCTTCCTTATTCACCTCTTCCATCTCCACAATAATACTGTACATATAGTACTTTCCTTGTGACGGATTCTTCTCCAGGGTCTGCTTTAAGAACCTAGCTCGCTTATAGACAATCATATCCTCCACCTCTCTCCGGAAAGGAATTTCAAACTGTCTGCCAGTTCTTTCTGCCGCAAGTTCTGCTATTTGTTTTAGAGTCATAAGCTATAAAAAAGGGAGGAGTTTTATGCCCCTCCCTCTTAGTATTAAGTAAGTAAATGACTAGACACCAAAGATGGTAGCAAAGTTAGCCACAACGTTACCGGCAGATAGAGCTACCGCGATAACAACCTGTGACTGGTTAAATCCACCATGAAAACTGTTGGTCAGTGTTACTATCTTGTTAATATCGAGGTAGTAGTAATTGTAGGTATCAGTAGCTGACACGAACAAATCTGCCTGACCAAATGCCGCATTACCAAATACGGTATTTCCAGCAGTATCACCTTGGAAGGTGTTACCTTCAATTTCCACCTGTGCTACAACATCAGGAATACCTACACCACGTGTGTACGCGAGTGGAGGTGTATCCCAACGATCAGCATTGACAAGTGCATCACGTACAGCCAGTTTGAAGGTTTCATTCGGGTTGATTGCAGTCAGTACAATACCAACTTGCAGAACTGTAGCAACCTTATTGATACCACTCGAACCACCTTGTACTTGTGCCTGTGTCATTATGATGGTTGGACGTTGCCAAGGACGATCCAATGTAAATGATACACCCGCAGATGTAGCAGTTATCTTGAATGTGTCATTGTTAGTATTTCCAGGTACAGCACCAAGAGCACTAATAACGTAATCTCCAACTGCTCCAGAAAATACCGGAGATGTTCCACCAAGTGTCACAACGTTTGAACCGTTGGTAAACGTTGCAGTAGGAGTGGTTCCACCAAGGGTGAATGAGGAAACTGTACCAGTTGTACGAGCTTGTGCAGTAACAAGCGGCAAGTTAGACACATACTGACGAGCAGTAGTATCGTTAACTTGTTTTGCAAGCTGCTGCATTACTTCAACAACGCTGTCACTAGCCTTAGCGACATAATTGAAATTCCATGCAGGGAACGGATCGTTACCTTCTGTCATTTCAAGTACTTCGAACTCAAAGTTAGTGACGTTACCTACAATAGCGGTAGTGTTAATTGAACCACCCGATCCGTTCCAGCCAATAGCCGCAACTTCGTTAACAGGAGCTACATACAACACCTTACGCGGTGTTACCTCAGTTCCCATTGTGTAAACAGGTGTACGCTTAATCGTACCATTCGATAGCTGCTGTGCTACGAAGAACTTCTGACCCGCTGCAAGGAGCGTGGTTTGAAGTGTAGGGTCGGTAGCAGTAGTCGAGTTAAAGATACCAATATCCCCTACTGCTGCATTAGCAATAAACGCAGAATAAGTTGCCTGCGCCGTATAGTTGACTGGTTTCGTAACGAAGACTTGCTGGTTCTGACCCCTTGTTGTTCTGGACCATTTCTTAACTGCCATATCTTTATTATTTTGTTTGGTTTAATTACTCTACTCTACGTACTGTATCACGAACTTCGTTATCGTAAGTCTCATCAGCAATCTTCTTTTTCAATAAGCGGATTGCCATATCGACGATCTCGTCATGAGTAGTCTCCGATAGCTCTGAACTCTGATTCAAACTTAACACGATGCGCTTAGGCTTCCTAATGTAATCCACAAAAACACGACTAACTAGGAATCTTTTGCTTTGCATAATTGAAAGCTGTCCTTGATTCATAATACAGATAGGTGAGTCTGGCGTAGGTTGATAATAGTAAGAGTTATTACCTAACATATTAAACCTATAGTCTGCTTTACTATCTCTGTTTACAACACGTCTTTCGTCATCATCTTCGAAATCAATATATGTATCAATATTAACATCAGTGAATTTGTTAACGGCTGTAATACTATCAACGATTAACTTAACTTGTGTAGTGATAAAATTATCACGCACAATGATAAGAAACGTATTAGGAACATAAGTATCCTTATACTTTTCCCAGTATGCCTCTACGCCATCTGCCTTATTGAAAATCTCAATTATATTATCTACTAAGTAGACACGCTCTTCAGTTGTAGCGAATCCCGATGTAGTGATAGTCGTACTATCAGTGTTAGTACTAACTATAATAGATTTAAAGTAAGGAGCAGTAGTTGCATTTGCAAAAGGTACTTGAATAGTACGTTCGACTATTGTAGCACTAGGATCAGGAGAAGTAAAAGCTTCCTGACAGTCTTCTACAACATATGATGCATCACCTAATAGATAACCAAAGTCATGCGGTAACTGTGCATGGACTATCTGGTGATCCGGGTCTTTATATACAAAGAGCGGATAATTAAGGACTATCAATGATTCTATATCCGAAGTGTACTTGGCGTTTATTTCAAACTTATCAGGTGCGCTTGGGTCTGGAATCAGCTTTGCCTTAATTATCCGGCTTTGTGCCTGAGTAAGAGCTATATCTACAGCTTGATCAAACTGCTTATCTTTCTTGTAGGCGCCTTGTCTTTGCAGACCTTGCTCTACGTAAATATGCATTTCTCTGGCTGATAGAGCTATCATCTTACTAGTTGGTTATTTCTTCTGCTTTCAACAATGAGATGTATTCGGACAGCTTAGCTGACTCACTAGGTGACCACAACTTCACAAGAACCTCCTTCATGTTATCACCAATAGCTTGGTTAGAGCGAGCATCAACTATCGTATTACCAATACGTGTCAATATAGAAGCATCAAGAAGACGGTTGATAAAATTCTTCTTCGACAACTCTGTATCGTTAGCGTAGTTATGGAATTCGATAGGACGATCCATAGCCAACTGACGAAGAGTCAACAATAGATCATTATCACTAAGCTTGTTTATATCAGGAATAGGCTGTCCAGCTCTCTTCTTAATAAACCCTCTCATTACAGATACAATCATCTTAACCTTCTTGAGATCAGTCTTAGTCTGTGCATAATCCACAAGAGCCAAGTCAGCTACTTCAAGCTTGTTCATTTCAGCAGCTTCGGTTACAGATGTGTCTTCTACATAGAACCAAATTAGCTCAAGTGGAACACCTTCTGCTTCCTCTGGCGATGCTGCGCAAAGGATACTTCCTATAGCATGACGATACCGAATGTAGTTTTCGATATTGAGTGGTAGGTTATCTGCTGAAACAGCTTTATCATCATCAGCAAGACCAATCTCCAACTCAAGTCCTATCTTACCATAGGGAACCTTAGTATCAATCTCTGTAAAGTAGTCACTGACCTTTTTATAGAAGTCTGGTGCTTTCTGGTCGATCCCCAAGAAGATCGGCATCAAAAAGTTCTCTTCCGTAGGTGTAAGACCGTTACCGATCTTTACGGAATGCTTATCTCTAAAATAAGAACCAATGCTACGTTTAGTTTGATTCATTTGTTCTTCCATCACATCACTACTCATCTGTTCGTGTATGAAGGGAGCACGTCTCTTAATAAATACTTTCTTAGACATATCAGTTTAAAGTTAGGTTAAAAAAATATAGCTAGAGGAATGTTAGTTCCTCTAGCTATGTTATATACTAAAGACCTGCGATACATTGCATATCGAAGCAACGGTTTCCGCGAAGAATTTGAATTCCAGCAGATTTGAAGCGGTGATATGCGCTCTTATCGGACTCAGTTGCAAGCAACTGTGCTTGGTCACCAGTAATATCGAATCCACCCATGATCTGTAGAGACTTAGGCATTGGAGTCAATCCCGGTACAACACCATGCAAGAAAGAGCGACCCTTCTGTGCTACGTGCTGGATATTTGGCTGTCCATCGTAGTCGTTATCATCAATGAACACCATACGGTGAGACTCCAGCGGGAAGCCAGATTCAGGGTGACGTGGAGACTTCAGCGCTACCTTACCCATATCGAAGATAGGGTTGTATTTCACCTTGATGGTGTAACCATCAATGTGATAGAATCCTGTGAAGAATCCTCCAAGCATCAGATCACGACCTGAGCCAGTTACAAACTTATCACCAATACCTTGGAAGTTGGTAAGTAGTGTCTGTCCTTGTGTCTTCATTGCACGGTCAATATCACGAAGACCACCCTTTCCTGTGTTCAATGTGATAGACATACCTTGCGTATCTGACTGTCCAAACAACGCATCCCCGATTTTGTTCACCATAGAAGTGTAAGTCTGGATCGAGAACGTAGACTTGTTCACGATTTGTTCCAGCATACCTGATCCACGTGGAATAACCTTACCTGTAAGAAGGTCTTTCAGAGGTATACGACCATCAGTAAGACGGTTGTAACGTGAGTACCAGTAAGCATGTTCGCACTCATTCAAGTAGCGATTCTCGAACTGCCACATAGCGAAGTCCATCCATACGTTCGACTCACCCTTGTCAGTCTTAACTTGGATCGACATTACTTTGTTTGCAGCGTTACCGCTCCACTCCATAGAAGCACGGATAAAGCCCATTTGGTTTTTGTAAACCCCAGGAGCTACCATCTTGCTACGGGTACCACGTGATTCAGACTCAGCTACAAACGCAGTCAAGTCAGACCACAAGCATCCGCCGGATACTTCGGAGAACGGACAGAAATCTGTTTCTTGAGCAGGGTCAAGCTGTACCAGATACTCCCATTCTTCACCGATTGGAGTAGGGTCTTCGAGAATGTACGCCTGTACACCACGTGAAGACTCAATGATGTAATACCGTTTCATCCAGTTGTCACGGAAACGCAGCTTGAATGGCTGGTGACCTAGACCTGGCTTGTCCGTAGATGTGTAAGGTGTACTTGTCACCTCACTAGCTTTGTCATTTCTACCCATGATTGGATAGGTAAACTGAACATCGTCCAGTTCCACAGTAGCACCGGGGCTAGCTATGTTACCCATTGTCATCATTGAAATAGGATAGTTCTGACCATAGTCACCAAGAATGTAGGTGAGTTTCTTCGTTAACTCAGAAACCTTTCCTTGATTCTGGTTGTAGAAATTTACTTCATCCAACATACTCTTTGGATCGTAAATCATCTCCTTTACCTGATACTGAAAATTTCTCATCTATTTAATTGTTTGGTTTATAGTTGACTTAATGGAACTTGTTTAACTGCCGGTAGAGTAGAACCTTTAGGTGTAATCTTAACCTTAATAGCACCTCTTACTTGCTGAGCACGTTGATCTTGTGCTTTAGCTGCTACTAGTTTACTAATATCACCTTTCTTGAACGCGAAGTATGCTGCAGATAGTTCGTCTTCCAGCTTACCTACTTCAATGACCTTCTGTTGTACCAGACGTCCATTATCGTAGAATATACTGTTAGCAATGAACTGTGCGAACGGCTTCTGTTCTGCCTGTGGTATTGCTTGACCCTTGATACCTTTAGCTATCGTAGCTGTAAGAGTAGTCAAGAATCCATCAATAGTCTTTGTCTTTTCTGCTTTTTGTTTGGCAATTACAACTTCCCTTTGCTTCTCAGCTTCTACCTGATTCTTCTGTAAAGCAATTAGTTCTGTATTTGCTACGTCAAAGAGTTTCCCCTTATCTTTAGCAGCAGTAACCAATATCTCTACTTGTTCAGCAGATATACCCTTTGAGGCAAGAGCCTTACGATAAACCGATTCTTGTGTAGCAAGATCAGATTTAACTAATGTTATAGATTGATAGTCCTCAGTATTCGCTTGTAAGAAATCCTGCATTGAACCACCAGCCAGTCTATGACGATACATTGCGTATACGTCAGGAAACTTTTCTTTCAGTTCAGCATCATATGTTTCTTGTGCCACTTCCATCAGAACTTCCTCACGTATAAGGACTCCTTCCGGAGACATAGGGTCTACACCCTTATAATCAATTTCAATAGGTTCACCCCCTCTTAGTTCATCTACCTGTTCGAAGAGTGACTTCTTTGGAGCAGGTGTGTTCTCTTTCAAGAAGTTGATTTCCTCCAGAGTACGTTGAAGTTCCGGCTTACCGTTAATAAGCTTTAGTCTATCTTCAATGACCTTAGCTGCCTTCTTTTCATCTTCACTCAGAGGAGTACCATCGTCCTTTACTTCCTCTACGTTGTACTTAGTTTTAAGTACTTCAAGTCTTGCCTTCTCAGTCTCAGTAAGTGTTTCTTTACCAAGTAGTGTTTCTGTTTCAGCAATTTCTTGTGTCTGAATAGCTGTAGCATCAGCGGTAGCCTTTGCAGCAGCGGCTTCCGAAGCTGTCTTCTCAGCAGCTAGTCTTTCTGCTTCATCCCCCGGTTTAGGGAACCCTGCGTTGTCGTCAAATACATCACCAAACTTCACAGAAGGTGTTCCACCCTCTCCTGTAGTTTCGTACTGCTTTACAATCTTTCCGTTCATCAATAACATAACATTTCAAATTTAGGTTAAAATAATTTACTTACAAGAGGTGTCAACAAAATAATTCCTTATACCTATGAATCTTTTACTTTTCGCCGACCACCTTATTTTTCAAAGACGCTTTAATCTTCTCTTTTTCAGTAATATCCTTCATCTTGGCAATCCGCTCGGCAGATATAATCTTCTCCCTTTCCAGCGAGTGTCCGGTCATTACTTCAAGCCTACGAGTACTCTCTTTCTCTATAGCACCTATATCTATCGTTTGTTGAGGAGCAATTTCAGTAGTCGCAGTTGCTGCGGCAGCTTCTGCTGTAATATACACCCGATTATCCAAGCGATCTTCTTGCGCTTGCATGAATTGCATATCCAATATCGCTTCATACTCTTTGAAGTCTTTAGCTCGCTGATCCTTAGCTTGCTCAGCCGCAGCTTCATTCTGTTGTATCTTCTGTGCAATAGATTCTTCTAATGCCTCTGCTTCTTTAAGTTTAGCTTTTAGTTCAGCATATGAATCAGTGAAGATCATATCCGCAACTGTGCTCATCTTAACATCTTTACGTTGAGCAGCAGCATTAACTTGAGCAAGAAGCATTTCAAACTTCTTAGCCATCCTTCCTGTAGAATCAACAAAGACACCTACGGACATATTGGGAGCTTCGCCCGCTTCTAGAGAAAGGAGCTCTAAGCGACCATCGTCAGAGCGATAGTGTCCCTTCTTACCGTCTACCCAAGCATATTGTGTTAAGTCTACTAAGCCTTGTAGTTCACTCTCAACCCACTCATCGAATGTAGAGAACAGAATATCAGAGATAATAGATGATCTGAATACAGCTTCTTCACTTGCACCTAGTCCATCTGTAGCATTAAGTTCACCTTTACGTTGACGATTAATACCAAGTAGTTCTTCCCATGAGTCTTTATAGAACTGCGCTATCTTAATCAGTTGAGCTATGTCATTGTAAAGAGACATATCCATAACCTGATAACGAGTGTTAACAGTTCTATCTATATTGTCTCCGTTGTTATCAACTAGTAAGTATCCCAGAGCTTCACCATAATAGAAGAACTTATCTTCTCCACCCTCTTCGGAGTCTGGTATAATATTCTCATCCATCACAAGAATCTTACCCTTAGACTTAGCTATGGTAAGTTCCATTCGGTACATCATAATGATATACATGATCTGGTATGCCATACCCAATGACATAATAGATACATTCGCAGATTCGGTATCACTAAAGCGTCTACCGTTGATTGGTAACTTACACTCAGATAAGTTATCTAGCTCATTACGTTGTGCTGTAACTGGTTTGATTCCAAGGAATACAGGAAGACCACCAGTATAATACTGCCATCCTTCCCATACCTCATTAACCCACAACCACTCTATCTCCTCACCATTCTCATAGTCTACTGGATAGTCTTCATCAACTACCATTTCAAGACGTTCTAATGTATATTCATCAAGATAAGATAGTATACCTATCTTCTTTCTACTCTTCCAGCAGCAGTAGTACAAATCAACCTTATTGGTTCTTTGTTTGTCTGTAGAGCTGGTATTGGTATCGTTGTTAGTTAGGCTAAAATAAAGACGTGATCTGAAAGTACTGTCAGTCTCTTCAAGTTTCTTTATGTGAGCTTTGGTTAACTCATCATAGAACATATCAATCAAGTCAGAGACAGTCACTCTAAACTTAACTACTCCACGCTCTCCTTCTTCAAAGTTCTTTTCTAAAGGTGACTTGTCTACATCTACCCACATAGGGCTTAGACGCTTATACTCTATATCATCTCTATGAGCAAACTTTAGAGATGCAACCTCTCCAGCTATAACAAAATCTTTGAATTGGTCCTTGTACTGTTCCTTTAGCTTCTTCTCATACTCCAATACTTTAAGAGCCTTGTAGCCTTTAATAGCTTTCAAGTCCTTGTAGTTTGTGTTAAGATCTTCTATTACAGTTTGTGGATCGGGAAGGTTAGGATCAGGAGCTACTCCCGGCTGCTCATACTGAGCCTGCTCATTAATGAATCTCTGCTTAATATTATCAGAGAATTTCTTGTACTGGTAGTTAGTGAATGTATTATGTAGATCGTCTCCATCTGTATTAACTACATCATACTTGAAGGGACGCTTAGACCATTCACCTATCAACAAATCTATTGAAGGTCTAAGGATATTATAAGAACGTAACTTAGCGGGAAAGTTCTTGTATAAAGGATTCTCAGCAGCTAGTGGATTGGTAACATACTCAAACTGCTTTGCATCAATGTGGTTGTTGTATGCGTTGTACCAAGACTGCATACCATTTAGTCTACTGCCTTCCGCTATACGAAAGTCGGCTGCATCTACATAGTACTTTATATTTTGCTTCCCCCACTCATTGTCATTCTTAATCTTCTCTGCATAAGATAAAGACTGCATCGGCTTGATGCCAGTTACTTCCGGTTGTTTGTCAGTACTTGTAGTCATATTTATGGTAAGAATTGACCTTCTAAATTAACTCTTGTAACACCTGTCTGCTGTGGACCATTAAGGAACAAGGCTCTCTTTCCAATTATCTCTCTCTTCTTCTCTCTCTTCTTCCTTACTAATGCTTCACGTCTTTCCTTTAACATGAACATCTTTAGCAACTGTGCGGATATTCTATCAAAGTTTGCTACGCCATTGTACTTGAGTAACTCCTCCAATAATCCTAAGTCGTAAATATAATGCAAATTCCAGATTTCTCTACCTTCTGCATCTAAACCTACTACTCTTTTTAGATAATCGGCGTAATAAATAATCCCGTTCCGCTTGTCGTCCTCATTAATGTCCATGAGGTAACTGCGATTCTTATCTATCTTTTCAACTTCTTTGCCATTTATGAATACCGGAGTGAAACAAATCCGGTGTAGCTTCTTAATTTCTCTAGCATAATCCAATAGACCTTTACCACCCCCAGCTATTTCAGACTGTACCATAGCATTGTACATCTCAGCTAGCATCATGATTATCTCATGTAATCTTCTAGCTGTGGAGGGTCTACCGACAAACCATGCAACGTCTATTTCAGTAGTTGCACCATCATACTGATTAACCTGTTTACATACATATACAGCACCCAAAGAAGTCTTGCTCTTAGGATCGTCTTTATAAAATGGATCGACAACTATAAGATACACATCTGGTGGTACACCCTTTCTCTTAACTCCAGTTGGTGTAGTGTACTCAACATTCATTGGTTCTTCAATCATCTGAACACAAGAACGCAAATCATCATCATCCTTATGTGGATACTGAATAACTGGTTTAGCATTAGGTAGCGTCTGAAATATAACTCCCTTCTCTGGATCAGTTACTACTTCACCATTAAGTATCCTAGCTCTTAGTTCCTTAGAACGTAGAACTCTGTTCTTCTGTAGTAAGATTTCTGCTTGAGGGAATGTATCAGATGTAACTCTAAGTAGTGCCTCAGAAGGTACCTTCGGGTACTCTGCAATACGTCTATCATAGTCTTTGGAATCCTTAGAACCCTTCTTAATCAATCGCTGTTGATCTTCGTATGCTTCTGCCTTTACAAGATCAACGTTTCCATCTGGGTCCATGAAAGATGGATTACTGAATAAGCATGGGATGAATACACCACACTCTGTAGCTTCATATCCTTCTTCCCAATTATTAGTGAATGGAAGTATATTGTAGGTACGCGGATCATTGAATATATCTTCAAGACCTTCAAGGTGAGTACCCTTATCATCTCCACCTGTACCAAAGATAGATACCTGTCCTGTTAAGGTAATACCATCAGTAACAGACGGTATAGATATACCCAATGCAGCTTTGATATTAGGAAATGATCCAGCTTCTTCATATGTTATCTTAACTCCATCTTTACCACGAACCTTATTATAATCATTGATAATAACACCAATGATCTCAGAGTTAGTACCGGCAGCCATACCGTTCTTATCCTTATAAGAAGCTTTCTGGTGCATCAATACACCCTTCTCCATCCGGTTCTTTAACAACCATCCATCAGTATGCTGATTTAGGAAGTTAAGATCAGTCTCTACCTTATTGAGAATACCATCAGTAGTAAGATACTGTTCAATAGCTGCAAAGTAATAACTCTTTGATCCATCTATAAAGTGGAAGTTGTGTACTCCATCCCATGCCTCCTTATAAGAGAAGCCAGCACGACGAGACTTTAAACAACCAAGATGCATACCTCCACCGTATGTGCCATCAGGGTTAGCAGCAGGATTTCTCCAAAGCTTTAACTTGTCTAACTTATCCTTAGTGGTACCGTACCAAGCTATCTCCTTATACCACCACCAGTCATAATCAATTTCATAGAAAGAAGGAAAGTCTGGTTCTTTAGCTGCAACCATCTTACCCTTCGAGTCTTCAGATACACGCTGCATCTGGCTGAAGTTAAGATAACCATAATGCTTTCCAGTTATCTTTATTCCACCTACCGAATAACCAGACTTACACCTTCTTTCTTCTTCTTCCCAAAAGTCCCACCAATCTTTACTATATCTAGGAGCAAGGGTATATCTACCCCCATTCTTCTTGTAGTTCAGCGCTGTACGTCTGAACTCACGAGTATTAATAAAATGTACTGGTAACTGATTGGGAATTTCCATTAACTACCTACCTTATCGTTAGTTCCTTTCCACACAAACTCCTCCACATCAATATGGTAACCACAACCACAACAGTAAGTACTGCCATAAAATCCAGGGTCTCTAGCATACGTTTCGGAGATTGGTCTACTCATTGTAGTCGTTACTCCGCATCCCGGTACATACCCATCTTTATAATACTTATAGTCATGTGCATTCAAGTAGATACCAGTAACTCCATCTGTCTTATCTTTGATTGGACAGAAGGCTACATAGTGACTACGTAAAGAATCATCAGCAGCTAACGGCTCAGGAGCATGATACTTTGTAAGATCTTTTCCTTTATGCACATAGCTATCACGATACGGTCTTGTAAACCCCTTAGCTCTTTCTTCATCAGAAAGAATTAAGTATACCTCATGCTGAGGAATTGGTCCCTTATCAGACCCGTGTCCTAGACGTGGGTCATTTCTGTCAGTTGTGTGGCTCATCCTTCTTTAGTTTGTAATGCTGTAAGAGCAAGACCCTCAACATAACGCTGAGTAGTGTTTTGCCAAACGAAGAACCTTGCACCCCATATCAGTACTTCTGCCTTCGGGGTAAGTACCGGTACGATTACAGTTGTAACGTATCCGCCGTCTCTGGTAAATAGTTTTTCTTCTGTCATAAGTCGTCAAATGGAGTTTGTGCTACTTCTAATACTTTAGGCGCTGCCTTACGATCCTCACGTACACCCTTCTCTACATCACCGCGTAATAAGTTATCATCAGCAAGTTCCTTCTTAACCTTCTCTTCCAGATCACTTATCTTCTGTAGTGCTTCTGGTATCTTATTCGAAATAGAAAACAAAGCTTCTAGCTTAGTAGTAATCTTTGTAAGAGGATCAACAGGTTTACCTTTAGAGTCTTCCTCTTGTGGAAGGTCTGAGCTTAGGTCTATCTTAGTAAGATCTTTCTCTAATGCCTCTCGCAATTTACGCACTACTCTATTAGCAGAGTGTATTCCTTCACGTAGTTCGTTAAGTACTTTAAGAGCAGGTGTCTCTTGTAAAGACTTGTATCTCTTAATAGCAGCAGCTAGAGCATCATCCTCAAACGGATTAAGATTGGCAGGTAGCTCTGCATTATGCAAGCATTCTTTCAGCTTTTCGTCTTCCCCGTAATTGGCAAACTTAGAATTGAAATCACAGAAGTGATAAACAAATGTCAGTTCTTTAGTTGCTTGTAGCTTACGTCTTGCCTCTGTGTCACCCCTAGAACCTTTATCTCTACGTATAAGTTCTTTAAACTCTTTTATAGTACTTATCCATTCCCTGTCTAGTTCTACCAGACGAGTCTGTTCGGATAACTCAAATAGCTTGATCTTCATTTGTCTTCTTGGTTCTAATAGCGTTAGCCGATCGCTGTACCTGTGATAATTTGGCTTTGACCTTTCCTAGATAAGGAAACATCACTGACTCAAATGCACCTATCTTAACTACCATCGCTGTAAACAATGACTGGGAGTTAACTACTTCTTTTACTATGTGATAAGGAATGTTATACTCCTCCGCTATCTCCTGATATATCTCTTCGTTAACTACCTTTCGGTTACTATTAACATGCTCATATAACTTCGCTCTCTCACTCTTCATTTGTATGCCCTTACATCTACTCTATAAAATAAACCGTTTGGTTGCTCTATGATGTATATATCCCACTCATATCTTTTGTTCATGGCATGATATACTTCTACCAGCCCCTGTATATACAAGTGACAATCAGAATAAGTTTCTAAAACCTCCGATAGTTTATACACCTTACAAACATACTCATTACACGACAAATAAAAAAGGGAGCTTGCGGCTCCCTTCTTGTTTACTGGTTTTTTACACTAAATTTCAACTATTCTGCTTCATAAAATCTTCGGTGACTTGCCGTGGCGGTACACAATTCTTCTTACCGTAGTACTCCTGTATATACTTGTATGCCTTCTTTCGATCAGCTACTAAGTTATTATACACTGCCCTTCCAACATATTTATCGAAGACACTAACGTGTTCGTGCTTTTCCTTCTTACACCAAGTGACCACATAGCGTGGCTCATTCTTGATCTCCTCCGGTTGCTCCGGGTACATCTTGTTTAATTCTTCCTGAGTCAGCATCTTTCTTGAGGATATAAAAGTTCATAGCGTTAGTTACAAGACTATCAAGCATAGCTTGATACAAAGAGTATTTCCATCCAGCTTGGTCTTCCGCATCACGGATACGACGAAACTGGATACGCTTCTCGCTGATCTTATAAATCTTACCTCCTCTAGTCATAGTCAGTACTAAGGATACATCAAATACGATACCCTTAGTTAACTGACGGTTAGAGTGCATAGATAGTTTAAACTTAACTTGCTCATCAGGATTGATAGCATTATAAGCTACCTCATAACTTTCTAACGCACGATGAAGCAGTCCGTCTAACACATCATGCATCTTGATACCACGAATAAAGGCTTCCCATCCACGCTGCTTCTCTGCCTCATTTTGCTCAAGACCCTCTTCTTCTTTTATCTTATTATCACGATGCTCTTCTACATCCTTACTAAGAGTCTCATGTTGCTCTGCCGTCATAGTGTCGTCATTACCTACTTCGTCACTAACAACTATGCTTTTACCTGACCTCTTCTCTATCTCATCGAGCTTAGAGTCGTCTTCGTTCTGGGCTTCCATTCCTTTAAACTTTGATACAATATCATCAAAGTCTACCTTCTTGTCTGCCTCCTGTTGTGCTTCCTTGGGAGTTGGGGTGTCTTTCTTCATATAGCTGGTTCATTTGTTTTCTCTTTCTCTGTCATAGTTCTTAGTCGAACTTGATCTTCATAATCTATTCCATTAAGAGCTATGCCCTTCATACCTGTCTCTTTGTTATCCATTACAACGGCATTCTCAAATGCAGTATCTACAAGAGATTGAAGTACAACACAATTCTCTTTAGGTAGTGTAGCTTCTATCCCGGAAACAGGAGATACAAGTACCAAAGACTTTCTTTCACACCAAAAAGCCAGCATCTTATTTAACTCCTGCTTGTCCCGTGTTTTGAACCAGAACTGTAAGTTACGTAAGTGATCTGCCTTTAGTGTAAGGAAATCCCGTAGCTGTGTTATTCCCAACACATTCGGGTTAAACACAATCATCACTGCTTCACCGGACTCTCTATTCAAGAATATCTTGAGTTTCAAGTCCTGCTTAGCTATAGGCTCATACTGATCCTGTAGCTCTGTTACTTCTTGCTTAGTCATTTGTAGCTAGTTTATCTAGTATCTGTTTTGTTGAAGGTACATACTCTCCATTAGCATCCGCCTTATCATTAATAACATTCTCCATCCATGCCTCAGTTTGCGCCTGTCTAGGACTCTTTAGTCCCTTTGATCCATAGTTATCCCAGTCATCTATACGTTGTAGTATAGCAAGATAAATATCTTCTACAAGTTTTGGACTAGCTGGATAGCGAAGAACCGTGTTTTGGTAATTCGTTCTTCCGTCTACGATAAAGTGTACACGGTATAAGACCTTACCTTCTTTATACAACTCACTGATCTCAAGATCAGCTTTATGTTCCATACAGTACTGTATCAACCTTTCCTTACCGTTCATATAATTACATGATTGTTAAGACTTCCTTTACTAACGATTATCAATTTAGGTATCTCTCCACCTGATACCTCACCACCATTCTCTTCGACAATCTCTTTTGAATAAGTAAACCTAGACACACCATCAATCACTTCTGGTTTTGTTCTAGCTCTATGAACATAGAACGCTCTTGTCTCTACGCCCTTTGTATCCTTTCCTTCTGTAATGGTTCTATACAGGTCATGTATAACCTCTATCATTACAGCACGTTCTTCTAGCATAGCCTTATGGCTAGAGGCTCTCAATGTTACAGTTTCGACACTCATAGTTTAGTTTGTTGTAGTCCTTCGTAGTATTCTCTATTTGCTTGGAACTCAGCCCATGAAAACCAAAGTGTCTCATTATTCACTTTGATATAGACCTTATCCATTAACCTTTCTTCGATCAGCTTCTCTGCTGCTAACTGCCTTGCTTCTAGTACACCGTTCCACCATTCCTTCCATTCTGGCGCTATGTTACCATACAAGTCAGAACGTTCAACATATAAAGCAGAATCACCTTCTGGTTCCTTAAACTTGGTAGGCACCTTATGCTTACCGAAGTTCTTCATTTCATTTGCCTTATCTAGGTCACGTGTTACTTTGTTCCGGTAGTACTCCTTCTTGGCTTCCTCCGTCATTTGTACTTTGGGTTTCTCCTCCATTTTGTCGTAGTATATATGGTTTAAGTTTCTTTGTAAGTCCTGTGATTGTAGCCTCAGAGAAGAAAGCTAAGCATATGTTAGCCTCATCCTTTCTAAGCCTACTCACTTCTACTGTCTTGTATACAACTCCTTTATAAGAGTTAGATTCCTTAGAAGCACCTATATGGATACTATGTCCCTCTATAGGTCTAAAAGTTCTCTTAAATTCTTCTACCTCTCTTTGTTGTAGTTCGGTTCTCTGTGAATTCATGTTCTATTCATTATATATTGACGATATAGATTTGTAGCTATGCTAACGTGTTTACCAGTCAAGAAAGTGAAGTACTTAAAGTGATCTAGTGTAAGACCATCTATTCTATTCATCTCTCTAATAACAGTCATTGCTCTTTCTTGTCTAGTGTTCTCTGTCTTATAAGACTGACCGAATCTACGCGGACCGTTAGAGAACATATTTGTTCCTACTGAACTTGCAAATAATGCATCTATAAGGTCAAAGTTAAAGTCTGACTTTCTAGCAGTAGTAAAGAAAGCATTTGCTCTAAGACGTTCTATTGTATCTGGATCAAGTTCAGCCTCTCTCTTTCTACGTGCTTCATCTGCTACACGTTGTCTTTCAAACTCTGCGGCTTCTCGACGTGCCTTTGCTTCTGCCTGACGCCTATTATACTCTGCTTGTTGTGCTTCCTGCTGTCTTTGTTGGTGTGCTCTGTTCTGTCCATTCCGTATATCGTTAAACATACTACCAAACATATCATTGAATGCTTGGTTAGATGCTTGATCGAAATCTTCGGCAGTAGACCAGTAGCCATTACGTCCGTTATTTGGTGCTTGTTGTGCTACAGTCTGTGGTACAGGAAACATCTTATAGTATAACACATAGTCATACTCATTCTTCATCGAAGTAAAAGCCTCATGTGAGCCACCTCTATCTGGGTGATGCACAAGTGCTAGTTCTTTAAACTTAGCCTTTAGAAGTACCTCAGTTGTAACACCACAAAAGTACTTATAGTTTGCTATACGGGTAGGTGCTTTTTGCATTAGTTCTTGTTATTAAATAAAAAATTACTTTGTTTACCCTTCCATTCCAGATAATCCCTCCAGTCCTCCGATAGCTTCTCATAATCATAATCAATAATATACCCCTCTCTATCTAACGCTGGTTTAATAAAAGAGTATTCAGCATTTACTCTTTCAGGGTCCCTAGGGAATATATGCATATTAGGAGTCTTTCCTATTATACGTATGTCTTCCCAGAACATCTGTACA
>JAOYMO020226725.1:0-30696 GCA_025802455.2 Iodosphaeria phyllophila | reverse complement strand
TGCCATCGGGTGAGAAGGCGCCCTCGGCGTCATGCGCGCGGCCGAGACCTTCGACCCGATTTCGACGAAGAATGCCGCTACTAGCAAACTTCCGAACATCACCCGTAACGCTGACAATCAGGCATATCTTTCAGCCCGAGATAATTGGGTTGCGGCGGTTCTGCGTAAAGAATCTGGGGCGGCAATCTCACAGTCCGAATACGACAATGCCTACAAGCAGTATTTCCCTCAATACGGGGATGCCCCGGAGGTTCTGAAGCAGAAGTCCGACCTTCGACGAATCACCGAGGACAACATGCGGCTAGTCGCAGGTGGAAAGGCCGTAGATGCGGAGACAAAACCAAGGGAAGTTTTGCCGCCTGCGGCAAAAACTGAGGTTCCGACGATCAACTCCCAGGCGGAATACGATGCGTTGCCAAAGGGAGCCCAATACCGGGACAGCCAAGGCAAGGCCGCGACTAAACGATAATGGCTTTCACCGCTCCCAAAGAGGACTTTGAAGAGCCGCCCGTTCAAGGCGGCTTTTCTGCTCCGAAGGTCGACCTTGAAACGGCCCCTGTTGCGGACAATCCGGGTTCTGGATTTAACGCCCCAAAAGAAGACGTTGAAACGCATGTCAATACTCTCCGCGATGATTCGACTTTTGATCCTGCGAGTCATGCCGCGCAGACTGGCGACACTGACACGGCTTTTGCTGTGTATAAGGCACGCAAAGACCGGACGGTGGGACAGAAGGCGCTAGAGGTTGGAAATACCCTGCTCACGCCAGAGACCTACGTGAACGCCGGTAAGGGAGTCGTGAATTTCCTTCGCGGGTTCGGGGACATCGCCAAGCGCGGGCTCGTTTCACCGGAAGTCACCTTCGACGAGCGAGGCAAGCCGATCATTGATCAATCCAAGGGACTGACAAAGCGCGCAGAGCAGACGATTTCCGCCCAGATGGCCGAAGAGTCGGGGAAGCACCTTGCTGGCGTGCTACAGCGAGGAATGGTCGATACCAACATCTATTTCGACGAGCGAGGCAAGCCGGTGATCGTTCCGAAAGAGGAGCAGGATCAAAAAGACCGACAGCTTTTCGAGCAGCGAGTCCAAGCGGCGAAGAATGCACAGCAACTCGCGGAGGGGAAGCCGCTGGATACCGGACTTATCGCTGGCATCTACAATCTTGGAAATCAGGTTCCATCCGAGGAAGTAGGCCCCGAGGCACTGAAAGCCGCAGGTGCCGCTCCTGCTGACGTGGACGCGGCTACCCGAATGGCTGCGTCGATTGACCCTTCGAACGTCGCGCTCGCCGCCGCCCCGATGCTGCCAGGCGCTAAAATCATTGGAGGAGCTGCTACGGAGCTGGCCGGTAAGACCATCTCAGGAACAGGAGCGGCCATCTCTGCCACAGGCAAGGTGCTCAATCCCATTACTCAACTTCGCCGTCTCGTTAACCCCGCTTCTGTGGTCACTGATGCGGCTAAAGAAGGTGGTGCGCGCGGTCTTCGTGCTATCGGTGACGCGCTGGCTGCGCAAGGCAAGGAACTCCGCACAGGAACCCCCAGCAATCTCACGACAAAGGCCGCTACAGCCGCCGCGACGGGTGAGAGCGCCATCGGGACCAATCTTGCGCGTCGGTTCGGAGATACAGCCGCGAACAGCGCGGCGACCGTGGCCGGCGTTACGCCTCTAAACCTTGCACTGTCCGAGGGCGACCCAAAGGCATTTACCGAGCTTCAAGTCGGGGCTGGTGCGTTTGGAGGGGCTCTTGGGCTTTTGGCACGCAACCGGCAGGCTCTCGTTGAAGGTGCTCGTCCATTTCTTCGTAGTGAGGGTGCTCGCGCGCTGGCGGAAGCTGGCGAAGGCAACGATGCGCTGGCTGCGAAATCAGCCTCTTACCTTTTCAGCCTGCCCGAAGCGGCCCGTGACAACGCCCTCGAATCCATCGGGGCTCTACAAGGTTTGCCGCTGGCGGCAAAAGAGGGCACAAAACGCGCCAAGGTCTACGTGCTGTCTGCCGAGGACTACGGACAAGCGCAGGCTGACGTAATTCCAGGCCAGCAGGCGGCAATGGGTGGTGGTCGAGGATTCTTCTACGGACCAGACGGAGCGGCCTACATCAACGGCGACTTTCACGCTGGGCTTGGCCCCGAAGAGCTTTCTCACACCATCGGCCATGAGTTCGGAGGGCACGCTGCGATGAACATCATGCAGGCTGCTGGTGAGCGCGGTGGGGCACTTTATGACGGCCTGATGAAGTCCGCTGCGGATTCGCTGATGCCAGATGGCACCCCAACGCCAGCGTTCCGGCGCTTTGTGAAGGGTTACAACGACAAGTTTGATCCGACTGGAAAGGTTAAGCGACTCAACCCCTACAACCCCGAGTCACTTCAGGAATTCATATCCGAGCAGGCTGGGCAACTGATCGCAGGGCGCGGCGTTGGCGAACTGGCAATCCCTCAGAACATTCAAGACCGGATCAACAACGGCATCGGGCGTTTCATGGGGCAGGTGCTCGGCCTTGATACTCGCAAGGTCGGGACGGAAACGAAGTTCAGCCGGGAGGAAATCGGGGAATTGACCAAAGCGGTTCAAGACACGCTTAGCCAGGTTGTCGGGATGAAGTTGCGCGAGGGGGCGGAGATTCCCGAACCGGCGAAGACGACGGCTACCCGGCTTGACGAACTTCGCCAGATCATCGCCACTCCGCGACCTCCCGAGAGTGCTCCGGTTACGGATATGCAGGCATGGCGAGCACAGCAGAGGAAGGCACGCGCCGAACTGGCAGAGCTTTCGCCCGATCCTGTGGTAAAATCCAGAGCCCTTCGTCGCCGGTCTCAAACATCCCCAGCAAATGAGCAACCCCTATCAACACCGGCTTCGAATGAACCACTTCCGCAACGCGCAACGGTGCCAGCTTCGGTCAATAGCCCTTCTCCAGAGGCGGCTGCGCCGTCCGCTGTCCAGACAGCTACCGAAGTGGCTGCGAAGCCCGCAGTAACCCCTGAGACGCCCAAGAAGCCTATTCCCTCACAAGCCGAGGTTGATGCCCTTGTGGCTGACGTGACGGCCAAAGCGGAGGCAGTGGAGAAACGACCGAGCACCAAGGCGGCACAAGACCGGATTCGCCAGAAGAGGGTCGATGCGATTCTCGACGCGATTGGGGATGATGCGACGGGGCTAAAGCGTAGGGTTGATGAATTCGGCAATACGGAAATTACTGGCGAATTTGACCCGACGAACCCGCTTCACAATGTGCTGACTGAATCGGTGCCTGCCGATCAGATTGACAAAGTGATCGCGCTACAGGTCCACCAAGGCACGCCAGCTTACATCCGATACCGGAGCGCCATTAGCAGCGCAGAGGGCGAAGGCGGGGCAGGAACGATGTCTACGGGTATGGCTAATCGACGTGCTGAATACGGAGTTGACCCTGCGGCGACTCGCAAAGACGGAACGGTTCAGCACAAGGTCGTCATTCCCCTTGAAACGAGCGTGACGAAGGGTGGCGGGGTAGTCGTTCGGGCATTTGTCCCCGACAACATCCTCCACAACGCGGAGAGCATCTTTGAAGGGCTCAAAGAGCTTGGCCGACCGAACCCCTACGGCAAGACGCCAGGGCAGCAGGGACCACAGTTGCTCGCTGATGCGCAGGCATACGCGGAGAACCACCAGAACGGCTACCTCGGGGACGGGAGCGGTCCTATTCGGCAATTTCCTGACAGCAACCTTCCCCGACCAGTCGAAGGATACACGCCGACTGTCATTCCGAAGGAGCGTTTCGACATCCTCAACGCGGCGATGCACGAAGAGCGTTCGTCACGGTTGGCCGATCTTGAGGCACAGGCAGATGAGGCTCGGATGTCCGGCAAGGAGCTTACGAGGACAAAGCTTCGCCAACTCGCCAGCGCCAGACAGGCCACGGGGCTTGCGTTGGAGAACTCCCGCTGGATCGACCAAGAGAGCGGGGAGACGAACCAACTCCGTAAGGAATTGAAGGAGGCGGGATTCGACACGAGCGACCGATTCAAGAGCCCTTTCGAGAACCTGCTGCCAAATCACATCCTCGAAGTCAGCGATGCACCGATTTCGTTACAGCAGGGGGAAATCCCGACCGTTCGACCAACCGGACTCAGCGTTGACCCGATGAAGGTCGTTCAGAAGGGCCGTCCGAATGAGCGAGCCGCCGCCGCTGGGTTTATGCCTTCTGAGCAGCCACAGGTTACGCTCTCAAAACGCGATTCCAGGCACGGCTATAAACTCGAATCGGTAGACCGTGACGCGCTTGAGCGAGGGTGGTCGAAAGACCCGATGTATGTCGCTCCTGATTGGAAGGGTGAGACGAAGGGCCGAAAAGAAGCTCTTGCCGAGTGGAAGTCAAAGAATCCATCAAAGCCATTGGAAGCCGGTTCGATAACTGTCGATCCTGACGGCACGGTTTCTTTCAATGATGGACGCCACAGGACACGCATGCTGCTTGAATCGACCAAAGGCGACATCCCCGTGGCGATTGAACCTGAGAGCATTGCGAACGCGCAGAAAGCAGGGCTGATCAAATCGCCTGAACGAATCCCAGGTCTCGACTGAGCTTTGCCCGTAGCAGACCTTTCCCTTGCTCGGAAGGGACAATTCGGGTAATCGGCACGGTATGAAATTCTTCAGCGCAATCCTCGCCATCGTTTCCCTTTCTGCATCGGCATTCGGTGCGGGACAAATCAGCGCCTACGAGTGGAGCTACAACGGGACGCCTGTAGGGGCTCCTGTGACGGCGATCAACCCACCACCAGGGGCGACGGTCATCGACACGACCACGGGCGTTCGGTATCGCAAGGTCAGCGCCGTTGGCAGCAATGCGACCTACGCGCTTATCCACGCTGATCTCGTCACTGCGGCCTCCCCACTCACCGGCACGACGCTCACGGCCAGCACGAGCCAGAACCACGAGACGATCTACATCACGCCTGCTGGCACGATTGCCGCGCTGACCGTGGTGTTTCCTTCGAACGCCAACAGTTCGCTTGGGCAGGTATTTCACATCACCTCGACGCAGACGGTTACGGCGCTCACGGTTTCCAGTTCCGGCCTGACGCTCAACGGCACGGCGGTGACGGCGATGGTCGCCAACACACAGTATCGGTGGATCAAGGTCGCCGCCTCTACGTGGTCGCGCATCCAGTAGCCAATTTATCCCAATTCTTCAGCCCGGTTGATCCTCGCGATTGACCGGGCTTTCTTTTTGTCCCAATAGTTCAGGCATGGTCACGCGCGCTCCAAAGCGGTCAATTCGAAGACATCACCGAGAGCGGCTGATGCACACCCGAAAGAATTACTGGTGCGGAGATAACTCCAAACCGAGGCTCTCCAAACTATCTCGGACTCCCTGCTGGTGTTCGTGCAAGATGTGCCGAAATCCTCGCTGGCACGAAGGCGAAACAATTCAAGAAAGACGCGATGCAACAAACTTCCCTGAAGCGTAAAAAGCCAATCTGGCAGTATTGCGCCGACAAACGCGCCAGGATGGCCGCAGAAGCCCCGGAGCTTCGAACCGCACCAAAGCCCCGGTCAACGCTCAGACGGCCTACAGCGCCAGCGCAGGGGCACAAGGAATGGCCAAAGCGGACGCCACTGAAGAAGCAGAGCAAGGCGCGGAAACGCGATATGGAGCTTTACCACCAAGAGCGCAAGCAATGGCTCGCCCTCCCACAGCACTCAGTTTGCGCGATTTGCCTGCTTTTGGGAGAGACCCCGATGGCATCCACGGAAGTACACCATTCCCGAGGTCGCGTTGGGCGTTTGCTACGCGATCAAAGATTTTGGGTTGCCTCATGCCGTGCACACCGAGAAACGCCGCATCTGAGACCGGCTTGGGCTCGGGATATGGGGATTCTCAGCTCGGCAACCGACTGGAATACTTATCCGCGCGATTGACAATTTGCCGCGTGCGGCAAAACTTCGACTCACTTTCTGCGGGGTAGCCAAGTGGTAAGGCGGGAGTTTCATAAGCTCCCTATCGAGAGTTCGATTCTCTCCCCCGCGACTTTCTGGCGTGTAGCTCAGCGGCAGAGCGGCTCCTTTATAAGGGGCGGGTCGATGGTTCGAATCCATCCACGCCGATAATTCCGATTGCAACGCGGAGTCGCTCGTGGTTCCCTCCGTGCATGGTTTTCCGACCGCGACCCTGAAGCTCTGAGACTGGCGAATGCCAGAGGGACTACATTGGAAACGTCTCTCGCCCTTTTGTCGCCAGTCTCTTTCCCGCCTTGCACCTGTTCTTGGCGGTGTATTTTCCCGGTCGTGGGCTAACTTGGCTTAAGCCGTCTGCCCTGGGAGCAGGACAATGCGGGTTCGAATCCCGCCGACCGGACTTTTCTATTTGCAACCTTTCGTTGTCCGTGGTTTGCTCTGCTCATTCGCAAGTTTCGCAGCTTGCAAAGGACCATGACACAGCTTAACCATTCTCAACTTCCCGTCCGGGAGCCCTCGCGGGCTGGCGCTGCTGTGTCTTCTGATTCTTGCGCTCTGCGAACCCGGACGGGCTTTTCTTTTCTCACGCAGGGCGCGAGCCCGTGCCAGTAAAAGAGCTTTTCTCGCGTTTCGTATCACCCTGTCAGCGTCATTGGCCGGGAACGTGATTTGTGCATCGGCGCAGTGAGCGCGTGCAGAAACGATTCAGATACCGACAGAACCTGCGCCCTACGGGGGACGGGTGACGAGAAAGCTCCGAAAGGGGCGGGCTACTACAACGCAGAGCGCGCGGCCCTAGACTTGTCACGGAGGAAACTCCGGCTTCGATACTCAGCCCAGCGGCAGGGCCATGCGCCGCGTCTTTGACAGAGCATTTCTAGCGAGTGTTCTGTCAAAGACTCCTACTGAGATTGGAGTTCTAAAAAGGATCGCCGAGTAAAACGCAAATCACGAAGGTGCTGAGTTTGGTCGTGAACCGTAGCGTGAATTTAAGAACCTCCGTGCGGGCTGATCCAAAGCGGGCGAACTCAGGCCATTCAAAGACACAACTCAACCCATAAACGGGATGGGGAGTCGGAGCTTGAGCCTATGCCAGCCTTTGACTGTCCTGTTCCTTTCACAGAAAGAACCCAGTATGAAAATCACAACAGAGAAAGAGCGCCCAATCCTATTCAAGGGTGCGATGGTCAAAGCCCTGCTCGCTGACACCAAGACGCAGACACGGCGGATCGCGAAGTTTTTCGACAACGATGAGGCGATGCAATTCGATCCTCGTTTTGAGGACGGGAAATGGAAGGCGGCATCTGGCGGATACGAGTGCGACTGCCCCTACGGAAAGATCGGGGATATACTGTGGTGCAAAGAGACTTGGCAGCTTTGGGAGCATCCCGATTATTGCACCGGAGAGGCCGATATTATCACCCAAAGCCTAAGGCCATTTGGTAAGCCGGATAATGAAAGGACTGCCGCAGAGTGGCGCAGTCAGGTAGCGTATGCCGCAACTGTTAAAAACGGAGAAGGCCCTTGGCGGCCATCTATCTTCATGCCCCGATGGGCCAGCCGAATCACCCTCGAAATCGTGAGCGTCCGCGTCCAGCGGTTGCAGGAGATTAGCGAAAGCGATGCAATCGAAGAGGGAATCACTTGGGACCAAGATCACGACTACATCGGTGAGTACCGGAAACTCTGGGAGACCATCAATGGCCCAGGATCATGGGCGGCGAATCCTTGGGTTTGGGTCGTCGAATTCAAACGACTCAAAATTGCCCCCGAGAAAGAAACCCTCGAAATGAAAATCACTAGAGCGATAATCGACAGCGGCAAGAGCGACCGTGGCGGATGGAGCGCGGCGCAACTGGCAATCCTAGGTGTTTCATTCCCTCCACAACACGGATGGCCTGCCAGGATCATCGGAACCGAGATTTCAGCCCGAGACTACGAGCGATTCCTTGAACTGAGGAACCACCGGAAGAAGCAGAAGATCGGGGCACCGAAGCGACCACCAAAGGAGCACGCGGAATTGTTCGCACCGGACATAAAACACTTCGAAGACATAGAGCGCCGAGCTTTATTTGGACCATCGCCCGAGGACTTCGCCAACGACACCTACGAGAAGAGCAACCGAGACCTAGCATGAAAACGACCATCCCGAATTTAAAAGACCTGACCGACGCGCAGCTCGAAATCATAATCGCGGAGCATTGCGGGCTACATCAATCGCGCGGCTGCTGGTGGAAGGGGAGCGTCCTTAGCGACTGGCCACGCTACACGACCTCGCTCGACGCCATGCACGAGGCTGTCAAGCAGCTCAATGATCAAGGCAGGCATGCATATTCCGTTTTGCTTGCGATGGAGGCATGGAGCGGCGGATGGGTTGACTGGAGGGACACGCTGGCTGTGTCTGAGGCAACAGCCAAGCAGCGCGCACAGGTTTTCGTAATCGCCATCGGAAAGGCCATTGCGTGAACTACAGCAACACCTCCACCCGACTCAAACTCCCAAGCCATGAATCCAATAGACACCTACCGAGAAGCCTTCCAAAAGTTCGTAAAGGACGGGATGAGCTACATGGAAGCCGAAGACCAGTTCGACAAAGAGCTTCTGAAAGCAACCATCGAAGCCGAACTTGATCGAGGAGATTCCGTGCAGGTATTCAGCATGGACCCAATGGGGAATACCAACGCTTGCGGACACGAGACGCTTTTCGACCTCGTAGTAAAAGCCTCATTCGAGCGCAGAAACCTTCACGACTTCGAGACGCAGGCGGTTCCTCTCATGCTGGCCGGGTGGACGAGCGATCAGATCAACCCTACGAATTCAAAAGACTTCTGGCGTCAGGTCCAGGTAATGAGCCTCTACTGGCGAGCACCCTCGAAGCGACCCGGTAAGCCAGGGCGGCGCTACCTCTCCACGAATCAGGCGTTCAACGCGATGATGAAGGCCAAGCCATGAGCCCACACCCTCAAAGCCGAGCCTCATTGCTCGCCCTTCGAAAGCAACTGGCCGACGAATCAATGGCGCGGCAGTGGGTCTACGATCAGATGTCGAACAAGCTGTGGATGGACTGGAGAATTCAGCGCGTGCTCGCCTCGACTCGTTGCTTCGGTGAGTGTGTCCAGAGCATCGAAGGATTTGCCGCAGGCGGCAAAACTCCCGGAAAATAATCCTTGCGCAAGAAAGGGAAGTCACTAAGCTGCGCACCAATGAAACCCGTGTCAAAGGATTCATCTTCAATCGCGGACAAGCCCGCGCAGACGGCGACTGGTATCGCTTCCAAATGGGAACTCAAGGAACTGTTCTGGGCGAATCACCCAGACGATCCAAAGGACAAGCCAAAGATGCATTACGCGTGGGCTGTCACGGGTGACGATCTTTACATTTCCCCGCTCCATGAAGAGGAGCATGCCCGCCTAATCGCAGCCGCCCCAGAGCTTCTAAATGCGCTTCAGAATCTCGTCTCCGCGTGCTTGGTCCATCCATTTCCAAACCTTCCCGTTCAGCGTCCATTAATTCTCGCGGCCTTGGCTATCTCAAGGGCAACCCTTCCCTGACACGGGGGCGGGGACTGGCTCTGCCTCTCGGTATCCGGTCCCCGCAACTCTTCACTCCATGACCAAGCACCGCATCCGAGAGATCAGAGCAGCGATCAAAGCGAACTCTGCGCACACCGCAATCGTGAACGAACTGATTGCCGAGGTAGAGAGTTTTCAGGCTCGTGCGCGCCGTGGTGAATCGCTCTCATCGACTCCCGAAGAGTTGCCGCTGGCGGCAAAAGTGAACCCCACGAAGAAGGCTCGCGGCACTCAGGCGGAAGTGGAAGGCTTCGCAAAAGAAATCGGGCTCGAATCCACAGACGGCGAATACTTCTTCCACAAGATGGAATCGACCGAGTGGAAGGTCGGCGGAAAACCCGTGAAAGACTGGAGAGCGACCGTTCGCGCTTGGAAGGCCGCTCAATACCTCCCTAGCCAAAAACAGCAGCAACCCCGAAACGGAGCGCCAGCACGCCCAGCAGGGCCAGCGCAGTGTGTCCTATGATGCCACCCCTCGAAACGAAGCTGTCCAAGCTCTGTGGGCTGATGAGGGCTGAAGACTGGCCTGCCGCTTTGTCGATGGCTGCGAAGTTCTACGACCTAGGGGACCAGCAAGAGGCGATCACCAGGGCACACGCCGCCGCTCAAAACCCGAGCTTTTACAGCCAACTAAAGCGTGACCCTGACGCCCTAATTGCCGCCGGAGTGGCAGCACTGAAACAACGCTACCCATACTGGCAGGAAGGCGCGCCAGCATCGCGACCACGGACGATCAAGAAACGCGCTCACCGGGGCTTGCTGTGAGAGATTACCGCAACTTCCTGACCGTGGACATCAACGAGAAGGGAGTAGTCGACGTAGACACCGTAAAAGGATGCACAGCGGGAATGTCAGCACGCCCCGGCACCGGATGCTACGGAGGCTGCTACGCGGCGAAGATCGCCAAATTCCGAGGCATCGACTTCGCCAAGGCGGTCACGCGCAGGGTTCACTCCAAAGCTCAGGCCCGAGCGATTGAGCGCGAAGTCGCCGCCGCACCACAGGGCTTTTTCCGAATAGGGGTAATGGGAGACCCCTGCCACGATTGGGAGGAGACGGTATCAACCGTCGAATGGCTATCGGAGTTCGCTCGTCCGGTCATCATCACGAAGCACTGGAGAGTCGCCACGCAAGACCAGTTCCGACGCCTTGTCGCCTGCTCCACGGTGCTCAACACCTCGCTATCCGCACTGGACACCGCGCCAGAGATGAAGCTTCGAAAGCGTGAGTTCTTCCGCTTCAAACTTCTCGGCGGTGAGAGCGTTGCTCGAATTGTCTCCTGTGACTTCAATCCCGAGCATCCAGAAGGAGCCAGGATGAAGGCGATTCAGGACGAGTTATTTGCCCTTCGACCAACGCTGGACAACCCCTTGAGAGCCCCGCTCAACCACCCGCTCTCCATCGCGGGAATCATCCGCCTGACGAAGATGAAAGACCTTTCCTCAGAGCGGACAATTTCACTCACCAATCCATCAACCTACGTAGGACACTGTGCCGGATGTCCTGACGTTTGCGGAATCACAAAACCCAGCACACACAACCCGCGTCAGCTAAAATTATGGTAACCAACTCAGCAGAACTGTTCATCCTCGAAACGACCCAACCCCGCGCCGCCACTGGCGTAGAATTCATCGCCGTTCCGAGCGTCATCGGCTCAGGCTACGAGACGGACGTTGCGAAACTCGCCATCGAAGACGGAATTGCGATGCGCGCCGCCCGCAAGAACATGCAGATTCATTCCGCGATCATCCTGAAGATCGGCGGAGAGTTTTTCGGCTTCATGACCTTCCAGAAGAATCACGAGTGCCGGGAATTCTGCCTCCTTCAATCTGTGATCCACCCGATCAAATACACCCCGGCGCTATATCGGCAGATGGTGGAAGCCGTCATCGCAGAAAACACGGAGGGATACGTTGCCCTCATCACGACCGACCCTAAGAGCAAATTCGAGACACCAAAGCTCTTCGAGAGCCTCGGATTCGTGAACAATCTCATCATGTCCGGCTTTCACTACATGGTGAAAGGCGACCTGAAAGACGCGAGGATGAAGATTCTCGCCCACATCACGATGACGAACGTCTGGAACACGGTCAAAGGCGACTGGCTACGGCTGAAGCGCGAGTGGAATCAGAAGCTCGACGCAGTTGGAGAGGCGAAGCAAGTGAGCAACCCGGGATACGCCACCCGCGACGGCTGCTGGCAGGGAGAGAACGGCTACTCCAACGTGGTCAACACCAAGCGATTCATCAACGAGGCTGGCGAGGTCGAGGCGAAGACCAAGGCCCACAACGGAAACGCCTCTGTGCTCGATCCTGTGGCCTGTGAGGTGATCCTTCGATTCTTCATGCCTACCGCTGGGCGGCGCGTCTACAACCCCTTCGGAGGGGGCGTCCAATTCGGGTTCGTCACCGGCAGCTACGGCTACGAATACGTGGCGAGCGAGATTCGACAGAACCAGTGCGACGCAAACAACAAACTCTGTGAGGACTTCGAAAGCGCAAAGTGGATTAAGGGTGACAGCTCCACCTTTGAGCCCGAGGGGATGTTCGACCTTATTTTCACATGCCCGCCGTACTATAAGGTCGAGACCTACCTCGACTACGATGGGAAGCCGCCAGTGGGAGAAATCAACAGTTGCCCGACCTACGAGGAGTTCCGAGACCTGCTTTTCGCCGGGTATGACAAGGCCATCGCCAAGCTCAATAACAACAGCTTTTTCGTCGTTATGACCGGAGACAGCCGGGACAAGAACGGAGCCTACTACTGCTCCGAATCCGAGACCGAACTGTTCTTCAAGTCTCGCGGACTCGCGGTTTACAACAAGATCGTCTACCTGGAGTGCGAGTTCACCCGGCTCGCACACGCGAAGACGACGCTGAACTACCGCAAATTCCCCAAGCGCGAGCAGAAGGTTATCGTTGCCTACAAAGGTGACATCAAGGCCATCCGCACCCTCTACCCCGCCATCGGTCGTCTATGAAGCGCGCACGAACTCTCAGACTCCCTCTGAACTTCGCTGAGCCGTTGAACCCAGTCGATCACGAGACAGGTCGAAAGCTGTTCGCGAAGATGAAGCAGACGCTGGCCCGACAATTTGCCGCAGGCGGCAAAGATTCTTCAAAATAGGGATTGCGCCAGAAAGGGAAGTCACTAATCTAATCGGCATGGCAAGCATCACCGTAGACCCCACCTTCTTCTTCGCCGCGAACGCCATCCTCGCAGTCGCCTTTTACAACCTCGGAAAGCTCATCGAGCGCCGGGAATGGGTGAAGCGACAAGAGGAGACCGAACGCATCAACTCCAAATACCGGCCAGCAGCCGACCGATAATTTTCCATGAACGAAATTACACCAGACCAAGCAATCACAACGGCATTCACGCTTGGATTTTTGAAGGGCATGGTTGCTGGCGTCATAATGGGCGGACTTGCCGCATGGATGGGTGTTAAATCCGACTTTAAAAAACATTAACCATGACCACACCAGCATCACCCGACGATAGCGCCACGCTTACCGTCATTGAACCCGCAGAGCTGACGATTCGCCTCGACTCGCCACTCGCCGCCCTGACACCAAACGTCAGGCACCAAATCGAAACCGCCGCCCGCGCCGTTGCTCTATCCCTCGGCGTTGTCGGAATTTCCGAGAACTTCGAAGCACGCCGCGACGAACTGATTGCCGTTGCCGAGACTTTCACGGCCCCGCCACAGGACGACGAAGAGCAAGAAAAGATGCTCCAAGCACAGCGAGACCTGACAAAGTTCCGAACCGCGACAGTCAAGGGAGGTGACGAATACAAGCGCCCCCTCAACGACGCCCGCACGAAGATCATCGGAATCGTGGACGCCGGTTTGAAGCCTGTAGAGGCCGCAGAAAAGACTCTCCAAGGCTACGTAAACAACCGCCAGCAGCGCCTCGCCCGAGAGCGTGACGAAGCCCGAGCAGCCCAGGAGCGCGAATCCAAGCGTATTGCGGACGACGCAGCGGCAGCACTCAGAGCCACGGAAGAGGCTGAGAGAGCCCGCAAAGCCGCTGAACTGGCACAAGACCCGGCTGAACAGGCTCGACTCGCACAGGAGGCCGCACGGCTCGAAGACGAGGCATTCACGAAGATGCTCGAAGCGGAGTCCGCAGCGGTTCCCGCAGTGCCGACCTACAGCGAGCCACAGGCCAAGGAATACTTCGACTTCCGCCTCGAAGGGACGGACACGGTGAGCCGTCGCAAGTCGCTCCTGAAACTCATCACCGCGCACCCCGAGCTTTTCAGCGACCACATCGAAGAAGAAGGCGGCACCCGTAAATACAGCGTCACCCTTCGCGTTCGCGATTTGTCGGAGCGCCTGAATGGAAAGATGCAGCCCGGCATCGAATCCGCGCCAGGAATCACCATCACCAAGCAACTCAGCAAACTCCGATAAAATCCCATGCCGACACAATACAGAACCTTTAGCCGAGCATGGAGTTGCCCGATTCAAAAGAACGGGTTTCGCGCCCCGAAAACGTCAAAACACAAGAGCCAACGCCGTAAACGCTGAACCTAAATATGCAAATGATCCCAACGCCCAAATCATCTCAGGTCGCCGCTATCGGCTACAGTCCAGAGACCAAGAAGCTCCGCGTGCGCTTCAAGCCATTCGCACGAAAAGGAGCAGAGCCCCAGCCGGAGCCGACCTACGAATACAGCGGGGTCTCCCAGGGCGACTACGACGCGATTTTCAACGCCGAGTCAATTGGAAGCGCCGTAAACCAGCGCCTCAAGAAAAACCCTTCGGCGTTCCCGTATCGCAAACTCACCGAAGAGGAGGCGAAGTAGTGGCCTATCAACAGCGCGACAACAGCGGCAGCGTATTCCGCAACGATAGGAAGCGGGAAGGCAAGAAGGACGCTGACTTTGCGGGAAGCGGAATGGTTAACGGCGAAGAAGTCTGGATTGATATTTGGACGAAGCCTCCCGAGGGCGGGAAGAAGGGATTTTTCTCAATATCATTCCGGCCAAAGCAGCCCCGCGAAGATGGTGCAGAACCCACGAAAAGGACGGCACCTCCACAAAAGCCCGCTACCCCTATCGGCAAGCCAAAACTCTTCAGCCAATCACCGGACGAAGAACTGGCAAAAGAAGACTTTCCATTCTAAAACGATTTGCGTTGTCACTCGTTTATTTGAGCTCCACTATCAACCCCATGAAAACATGGAATGATCAAATGGTCGCCACCGAGTTAATCTCCGTTATTGCCGTAGAGGGGGTAATGCCAAGCGCATCCAGGCTCAGGCATCTCGGAAGAAACGATCTCGTAGTTCAAATCTCAAGGCGAGGTGGATTCATAGAGTGGGCAAAGCGACTGGGCGCTTCAAGAAAATGCAGTGACAGCGATACAGGGTGGAAGGGTGAAATCGAACTCGCCGATAAAATCCGAAAGGCTGGGTTTGTTGTTTCTCGAATGGATGCAGTGAAGGCACCCTATGATTTGCGAATTAATGGGTGCGTTCGAATCGACGTGAAATCTGCGAATTACGCTGAATACGGAGCGTGTCGTGGATGGTTTTACAGGGTCGGAAAAGAAGCGCAGGCTGACATCCTCGCGCTGTATCAATCCGACACAAAATCTGTGTATTTTCTTCCTTGGGATATTTGCCCTGTAAGCAATGTAACAATTTCTAGGAGTGGCGGAAAATGGGCACCATTCAAAGACCGCTACGACCTACTTCTAAAACTAATTGATGCCAGAATTTCAGAATCCGGAATCTGGCCTTCGCCACTTTAAACCCATGAACGACACCCAGCTAGCAACAACGCCACCCCAACTTATTTCCACCCTCGACGACATGGAGAGGGTATCCAAGAGCATCGCCGTTAGCGGTCTCTTCGGCATCACCAAGCCGGAGCAGGCCATCACGCTCATGCTGATCTGCCAAGCGGAAGGACTAAACCCCTTGTCCGCCCTTCGCCGGTATCACCTGATCGAAGGAAAGCCGTCGATGCGCGCCGATGCGATGCAAGGCGAATTCGAAGCCAAGGGAGGTGCGTTCATCTTCCATATCCGTCAGGACAGCATCGTAGCCGCGACGGCGTTCGTGGAGAAGAAGGCCATCGACGACAACGCCCGCTCTCGCGCCGCCGCCCGATTCGAACTGCTCTGCAAACTGGACGCCGAACAGAGCGGCCCGAAACAGGCGTTGCTCATGGTCGAGATTTCCAAGCTCAGCCACGAAGGTGAAGACACGCTCGTCCGAACGCTTGCCGATGCGGTTGAAAAGGGAATCGCCACATCCTCAAAGGTCGATGGTAGCGGCAACCCGATCATGAAAGCGAATTGGGCGACATCACCGCGCCAGATGCTCACGGCTCGCGTCGTGACCGAACTGATTCGGCTACTCAATCCAGGGCTTATCGCTGGCATCTACAGCGAGGATGAAACCCGAGACATCGCGGACCAGGAGCGAAAGGCGAGGGAGGCAATTCTTTCGAGCCCATCTCGCGCCGACGCGGAAGACATCGTTAAGATGATCGCGGAATACGACGAGCAGTTGAAAGACGCCAAGGGAGGACACCGGCAGTCAATCCTAGGCGCTCGAAGTGAACTTGTGGCAAAGCTCGCGGACCTAGGCGTAAAAGCGCCAGAGGCCCCACAAGGGCCGTCTACGGTAACCGGGACCAATGTTCAACCCATCACACTTCCAGCGCCAGTTGCCACGGTAGCGACTGAACCAAAGCCGACCCCGGCACCAGCAACTCGACGCACTCGCACCGCGCCGGTGGAAGCCGTTGTGGCACCGCAAGCGGATGGGCCTGTTGAGCCGAAGCCATGGAGTGAAGTCGTCTGCCACGTAGGCCCCAACCCGGGAATGATGTTCGACAAGCCACTCGGCGAACTCTTCCAGCGCGCCAAGTCCGAGGTCCAGGCGGACAAGACGGTTCAATGGTTTGCCGACAAGCTCAGCGGATCGACGATCCCGAAAGATGTTGCTCTGTGGAACGCCGTGCAAGAAGGCCGAGCCGCGTGGAAGCCCACAGAAGCCGCCAAGGCCACCGACAGCCCCAGGGCATCAGAAACCCCAACGCAGGCCGCCCCAGCGACCGCGCAGGCAACAAGCTGGCGCGATACGGTGATCGAAGCGAAGAACCCCGATTGGAACGGCAAGAAATTGGGGGATGTCGACCTGAACAAGTTCGAATCGGAATACCTCAGCAAGCTGGATATGGCGAGGGCGACACTACATCAAAAGAAGCTCGTCGCACTCGTGGCCCAGGCGAAGGCCGAGACCACGCCCAAGGCTGAAGTTTTGCCGCAGGCGGCAAAAGCGGAGGTGACGCACACCGACACCCTGCTCGCCCAGATTCAAGAGTTCCAACTCATGCGCGCCGACTTCCTCGTCGTCTGCCGGAACAACGGCTACATCTCCTCCACAGCAACCCGAATCGAAGACATCACCCTCGACGAGTTCGACGCCATTGCTGGAGAGTGGGACAAGGTTGTCGCAGAAGTGAAGGCTCACATGCCATGAGTGGCCTACTCTGCTACACCACTTCCATTTCTGCCGAGAAGTCGATTGGGGAAATCATGGGGATGCTCGCACAAAGCAAGGCGTGCGCGATCATGCAAGAATTCGATGGAGGCGGTAATGTAACGGCCTTGAGTTTCAGGAAACAAACTGAGTTCGGAGAAATGACATTCCGACTCCCGGTCGAGACATCGAAGGTGCATCAGGTTCTAAAAAACCAATGGCAGGAACGGAAGATTCCGCGCTCACTTGCAAATGACTCGATTCACGCCCGCCGTGTCGCATGGCGAATCCTTCGGAACTGGATTGAGGCCCAGCTCGCGCTGATCGAAGTCGGAATGGTAAAGGTGCATCAAGTTTTCCTTCCCTACATGCAAGACCCGGCGACTGGAAAGACCCTGTTCGCCGCGCTTGAGGAAAGTAAGTTCGAAGGACTCGCGTTGCCAGCGCCAACATCGGAGAAAACGGCATGAGCACGATCTCCTTCTTCGCCGCAGGGACTCCACAGACTGCGGGCAGCAAGAAAGCATTCGTGATGAAGATAAAAGACCGGCCAGGAACTAGCGCAAAGGACTACCGGGCAATCATCACCGACGACAACGAGAAGGGCGAAGAGTGGAAGGAGATAGTTGCCGCCACCTGCCGACAAGTTCACACCGGACCGCCCCTAGAAGGCCCGCTACAGATGGACGTTACGTTTATCCTGAAGCGACCAGAAGGCCACTTTGGAACCGGCAAGAACGAAGGGCAGGTGAAATCTAGCGCGCCAGAGCACCACACCACCCGACCAGACGCGACGAAGCTCTTTCGCTGTTTGGAAGATGCTCTTACCGGCATTGCCTACGTAGATGACGGCCAAGTGGTCGCTCAGCATATCTTTAAGGAATACGGACCGACCCCAGGAGCCCGCGTTGAAATCGCACCCCTCGACACCGCGCTTTTATGATTACCGCCATCATTTTCGATTCGGAAACGAACGACAAAGATAACCCTGAAATCGTGGAATCGGCTTGGTTCGACGTGACATTTGGAAGTCCGACTTCAGCAGGGCCAACCTCCGCGCAGCGCCTTTGCCCATCCCGACCGATAACGCTAGGGGCGATGAGCACGCACCACATCACCGACGAAATGGTGGAGGATTGTGACCCCAGCGGAATGTTCGAACTTCCCGCCTGTGAATTCCTCATTGGTCACAGCGTAGACTTCGATTGGGGAGCCGCAGGAAAACCACCAGGGCCGAAGCGCATTTGCACGCTCGCTCTTGCTCGCTCCGTATGGCCCGATCTTGACTGCCACACCCAGAGCGCGCTCATCTACCACCTCGACCGCGCGAACGCCCGCCAGAGGCTACAGGGAGCCCACAGCGCGGCCTGTGACATCCTGCTGTGTCAGACCATCCTTGACGGCATCATTTCCGAAACGGGTGTCCGGTCGTGGCAGGAGCTATGGGAGCGCAGTGAGAAGGCCCGAATCCCAGAGAAGATGCCCTTCGGAAAGCACAAGGGTGAGCCAATCAAAAACATCCCCCCCGACTACAAGCGATGGCTTCTAGGGCAGCCGGACGTCGATGACTACCTGCGCATCGCACTCGGCGCGAAGCCCAAGGAAAAGTCGCTTCTCTAATTTCACCCAACCGGATGCTCAACCGTTTCAAAGCGAGCAAAACACCAGCATGGCAAAGTCCAAAAACGCAGAACTGGCCGAACAAGTGGCCTCAAAAGTGGCAGAACAGTGCAAAAAGCTCACCCTCGACGAGTGGGAGACGATCAAGAAAACGATGGATTCCGACGAGGATACGGAGATCAAGTTGACCTTCACAACGACACTGACTGACCGGCAAGGGGAGCCCGGAAACGTCGCGAGTCGTGACTCTCGAATCCTGACCAATTTGGCCTTCTCGCTAGGGAAGCACACGGCCAAGACCGAAAGTCCATACCCCGACCCATCTCAACCCGAACTTCCAGGCGCGTAGCCCACCGTGGCAACCCTCCTCATCATTGACGAAGGGAAAGAGGTCGTCCGCGTCGAAATCGGTCGAGTAGACCATCGGCGCGTGACGACCTTGGTTTGGACTGCCCTAGCAAACGAACCTGTTCCCCGCCGAACTCGCTCCGACAAAGGGATAAAGCGCGGACCTCGCAAACCGAAGATTCACCAGGTCGCCGCTTAAATGTCCGTTTCGACTACAAAAGCACCTGTTCAGAATCCTACGCCCGAGGACTCAATTCAGTTTTCGGTTACACATGGATTCGAGAATCGCATATCCAAAACACACATTTTACTGACAGGTTTTCCAAAAGCAGCCATTCAGGAACTCGCGGGCGGGCAGGCGTCCTTCGGTCGAGCGGAGCGAGTAAAGATAACTGGCGGCGTAGCGGAGCGTCGTGGCGGTTCCCCTTTCGGAACGAAAGAAAAAAAGATGAAAGCCCATCCGGCGTATGTAGCGAAGCGGAATAATGAGGATGCCAAGCGGAGCGCACGGCGAGTGACGGAAAGACGGTCGGCCCAACGAGACAACGCTTACACCATCGCAACCGACCACCTGCACTACCATGGCAACGATATTTGGAGCCATCAACGACCGCACCCAGATAGCGCGTGATTACGTGATGAAGAAATCTGTCTACGACACTCAATACATGAAGAAGCCATCCCCCCAAATAAAGCCATCGGCCCCCCTTCCACGGGTTCACGATCCACGGAAGCCATTGACCACGAGGAAGCCGCGATAGATGGAACGACCGCCGCAACAGCGGGCAATGCCGTCAGACCACGACGCGGAGCTGCTGATCATCAGTTGTATCCTTCAGGAGCCAGGGAAGTGCTTAGAAATCTGCTCCGACTTGGGTCTCGAAGATGCCTCTTTCTACTTCCCAGCGGCACAGATTCTTTACCGTGTGCTTTGCGACCTTTGGGCCGAGAACGAGCCGATTGCGATAAAGATCATCGTTTCGGAGTTAGAGCGCGCCGGAACAATGGGCCAGATGGGAGGCCGAATCGAAGGCCAGCAGAATAGCGGGTTCGCGTTTCTGAGCGTGCTTTGGAACTACAGCCCCACCCCGGCGCTCATTGGGAAGTTCATCGCAATGGTCAAGGAGTGCTCAGACCGGCGCGTGAGCATTGCCGCCGCTCAGAAGATAATCGCCACCGCCTCCGACATGCAGACCGAACTGGACGAGGTTTACGGGACGGTCGAAGCGACGATGCTACAAGTGAACAAGATGCGAGAGGGCAAGAAGCTGCACGCGCGCACGATTGCAGACGTGGTGAAACTCGCGCTGGACGATTTCGAGAAAGACCTTGAGCGAACGACCATCGAAATGCCGACTGGCTTGCGCGGACTGGACTACTACACGGACGGCCTTGTCGCCCCGGAAGTCACCGCGTTAATCGGGAAACCATCGGACTTCAAGACCTGCCTTTCACTGAACATTGCCGAGAAAATCGCCGTAGACCAAGGTAAGCGCGTCGGAATCATCAGTCTCGAAATGGGAGACATCCAACTCGGAAAGCGCGTCATTTTCAGCCGCGCAGAGGTGGACATCCGAAAGGCTAAGAAAGAGAAATCCCTCTCTGCCGAAGATTGGGAGAAGGTTCACCTCGCCGCCGTACAGGTCGCACAATCTGGCCTGTTGATCCGCGATGATGGGGGTATGACCATCAGCGAGATAAGCGCCCAGGCGGCAACGTGGAAGGCCAAGGGCGGTCTAGACCTGCTCATCATCGACCACGCCCAGCTAGCGAGGGGCGTGAACAAGCACAACAGCCGAACCGAAGAAGTCGAGGAAGTGAGCAACGCGCTAAAGCCGATGGCCAAGCGCCTCGGAATACCGATCATGGTTCTTTCTCAGGTCAGCACGGACAGCCACGGCAATTATTCCACAAAACAGAGCAAGGCGCTTGAAGCCGACGCGGACAACATTTGGGTTATTTCCCACATTCGTGACGAGAAGACGAAACAGATTGTTTCTTCCTACATCACCCTGAGTAAACAACGCGACCGCGAGCGCCATGTAGTCGTTCCCGTGAAGATCATTCCCGCCCTCCAACGCTTCTATGACATCGACGTGGAACCCGAGCCCGAGCAACAGCCCGAACTCGTCGAAATGGGCGGATCGAAAAAGAACAGGAAAAGAAGTTGAATCCTAAAGGGAAGTCACTAATAAATATGAACCCATTGCAGCCATGAACAAGAAACCCGTAACGCCGCCACAGCCAAAGCACGTCAACAAGCCGCTGGCGCAACCGAAGTCCAGAACGCACCGACCGCTCTTTGCGGCACTGATGCAACGCATCGTCGGGATCATCGACAGCAGCGAAGGGAAGCATACCAGGGCATCGCTTGGCCGGGACATCGGCAAGACACCCCAAGAGATTTCGGAATGGATTCGAGGCGACCGAAGCACCCCTCTATCGGAGACGACGCTGGCCCTGCGCGATTGGGCTGACACCCGAGACCCTAAAGGCGGGCTCGAACACGTCCGAAACCTCCGCAAGAACTGATTTTATGAGCAAAGAACAACCCACCATTGAACGCCTGAAGACTCTCATCGAAGAGCAGACCGGCACCGACCGCGCTGCCATCACTGGCACCTCGAATTTCACCGAAGACCTCGGATGTGATTCGCTTGACGCCGTTGAACTCGTGATGGCCGTCGAGGAAGAGTTTGAGATTGAGCTTTCCGACGAGGACGAAGATCGGGCAACAGAGCTTACGGATGTCAATTCCGCCGTTAAGTTCATCGACGAAATCTGCGCACGATGAGCACTCCTGAATCAGCCATCGAAACGCTCGACGCAGAGACGCCAGAGCCGATCTTCTCGAAACGCATCACCCATACGGAGACAGGGCTTACGTTCTCGCCCGATACGACCTTCGAGGAGTGGCAGGAAGCCTACGCCTTTTACGACCGCCTCCACGAGCGCGGCAAGTGGTGGCTCGGGGACGTGATCAAATACGCCGAGGACAAATGGCCCGACCGTTACACCCAAGCAATCGAGCTTACCGGACTTAGCTATTCCCGGCTCACGACCATCGTATCGGTCTGCTCTCGGATTCAGCAGCCACGTCGCCGCCAGGAACTCAACTTCGGGATGCACGAACTCGTTGCCTACCTTCCATACCAGAAGGGCGACTACCTGCTCGACCGGGCGATAAAAGAGAAATGGTCGCGCGATGAACTGGTGGATGCGGTCGCTCGCGCCAATGGTGAGCCGACCAGGGCGGAGAAAAAGGCCGCAAAGGAGAAGGGAAAGCCAAAAGGCGGAACTTCGACACAAAGTTTGCCACCTGCGGAAAATCCACCGACGATCAATGTCGAGGCGACGGTTACGCCATTGCCGATCAAATCGGGCTTCATCTGGAATGGGTTCCCTGTGACGACCGCAAATGACGTTCTCTTTGCCGGAGACCCGAACACACCGCTTACCGTCAACGACGCAACGGAATGCGCTCACAACTTCGGATTTTCCGATGCCGAAGCGATGGTTGCGCACTTGGCCGGAAAGCCACAGCAGGAAGCGCCAGCGCAGCCCAGCAAGCCGTCTGAGCCCGTAGCGGTCACTACACCGCCCCCAGCATCGCCAACCCCTACAGCAGCCCCAAGCGCACAGCTTGAGCCCAACCAGGCGCTTGCTCTCGAACGGTCGGAAGCGGCGTTCAACATTTGGGCGGCGACAATCCCGACCGTCGATTGGGAGAACGCGAGCCTTCTCACCCGGAAGCGGTGGCTTGGGAAAGTCCTGATTGAAGCCGATCGCCTGATTGACCGGATTTCCAAAACCATCCCATGAGCACCAAAAATATTCCCAACCGAGAAGAGTGGAAGACAGCTCCTATTTGCCCGACCTGTGAAAAAATAGAAGGCGAGTCATTCCAAATATTTACCGACAAGGGATCAATGCGCGGATTTCGGATGTGTGGTGCCCCGACAGACTACGCCTACCCAGCGATGGGCGGCGGCTGGATGGCGCTCTGCGCGGCACACGGCGAGAATCACCTTCCATATATTGCCCCGATTTCTGAACTGATCGAGGCTGGCGAGGTATTTGAGTGAACGCTGCCGACCAATTCCGAGCCCTGAAGGCCCAAGTAGCGCCACTAGACAGCGCCTCTGGCAAACTCAAGGTGGAGATGATGCAACTCTCTCAAGAGATGGGACTCGAGATTCTGCGCGAAGCCTTCCCGGAGGCTCGTATTGTCACGCTACGGCCCCTCTGTGACGTTAAGCCCTCCGACATGGCGCACGAGGCGACAAAGGCCGTGGAGGTAGTCAGGAGCAACAACAGGACGCCAACGCTGATCATCGTCGATCAATCCCGATGCACGCTGCTGGTTGCCGAGGAGGTTTTGCCGCCTGCGGCAAAAGTGAAGGCCAAAAAGAAAGGAAAACGATGAGGATTACCAATGAAGAAAAGCGGGTGCTAATTGCTCGACATCTCGGATGGAGAATTGACGAGGCTGGCCGATCTAAAGCTGCGATTCGACGTGGAGAATTAAAGTTCTACGACTTCGGACTGAAACCCGGAACCAAGGACGATTATTGCAAATTCCCTGACTACCTGACGGATCTCAACGCAATGCACGAGGCCGAGAAGGCATTCACTTCTGGCGATCAATGGGTCTGCTATTATTGCCACCTTGATTCAATATGTGAGGCCGAAGAAGCTGAACCCCGAAGCGCAACAGCCTCCCAGCGCGCCGAAGCATTCGGAAAAAGCATGGAACTCTGGTAGACCACGGCCATGCCACGAAAAGCCACACCCAACGCAATCGACGCCGACCACAGCTCGACGCTCCATCAGGCGATACAGAACCTCATCGACGACCGGGGACGCGGTGGGCTCAGTTACGTGGCTGAGAGGATTGGGATGACGCCCTCTGCACTCCAAAAGCGATTAAAGCGGCCAGGTAAGGCTTTCGATGCGCCGACGCTGCGGGCGTCGCTTCTCGTGATCCAGGGAGATGTGCCGGAGCCAGACCAGCCTCCCGAGCAATCCGAAGGTATTCCGGTTCCATCGTCTCCACCCCCTCAAACAGAAGATCAATAACCCGGCCAAGGTCGAGAACCGATCCTCCCCGCCCCGTATGAAACCCCTTCTCCTTCGCCATCCTCTCCAGCTTTACCCGACTGGGATTCAACACGGTTACGCGAATGCGCGCAGAGTCCCGAGTTCGGGCACTAGGGCGACCGGAGCCGGGACGATGACCTCCGACGCCAGAGCGTGTTTCGACAACTTCGCTCATGAGGGGATGACGTTCATGAGACGGCCTTTTATCCTGAACCGTGGCCACAGTCAACCCACACTGAAGCCAGAGGAGCAGAATGAGCACTGGAGAGACTTCGGAATGCTTTCCTTTTTGAGACAAAACGCCAACCGAGAAACAGCATGAACATAGAAGCAATCCCCAAAAAAGAATACACCCGAGACGGACTACTGGAACAAGGAATCGAAATCGCCAGCCTTTTTGAAGGAAGCGAGAGAGCCAAATTTGCTCAAGCGTTAGCAGCACGATGGAATACGCTGCAATTCCAAGCGGTAATCTCCGACCCACACGCCGAATGGATGATAGATAATAACTGTGTGCCTTCATCGGGAATCCCGATCCCGAATGAGGTTGTGAAATGGGCAAACGAATTCCGGGTCAAACTTGGACTTCCGATGATCGACGCAATGCGGGTCGAAAATGGTTCCGTAGTGATGTCTGAACGCCAATGAACACGCCCGCCCGCATCACCATCCTAAACGCAGCCTTGACCGAACTGCGAGACCTCCACACCGAAGCTCCGCAATGTCCAGGAGCCGCCCACTGCCCCACGGCAAAGGCCATCAACGACCTCGAATCGGTAATCGCAGAGATGACGATGGAGAGCGCCAGAGAGGCGACGTATCCGCCGATGAAAGTCGAGGATGTTCCCGACCCGATGGCGGACCCGCCCAAATGGTTCGTTGCCAATCTGGAATGGCTCAAGAGCTGGATCGACGATGCCACGATTGAAGGCGAAGACTCCCATGGCGCTCAGTGGTTCCTGTCTTCGTATCACCTATACCCCGGCTCAAGCAGCGCCAACTATTCGAAGGCGAAGGCCGAGTGCATTCAGGGACTCACAGACCGGCATGTTAAGGATATGATTATCGCTCTTGTGTTTGGATCCGAAAGGCGAGTCGTTCGAGACGATTATCCAGACGCCGTTTATATCGGTGGATTCCTTGAGAAATATGGTCGACTCCCAGAGCGAACAGACAAGGTGCGCGTGAAAATACACCACCAGCATCCCCTAGGAGCCCCATACGAAAGCGACGAAATCGGAGGCATTGAATTCAGATATTACTCCGCCCTGAACTCCATCGAACTCCTCCCGAGCGAGACCGATGTTGCCAACGCCGTTCTCACCGCACAAGGAGGACTTGGACAATGAAAGTGTCTCCAAACGCCAAGCCGGTCGAAATTTCAGATACAGACATGGCATTCTCGGCGGACATCCGCGCGCTTTTACCAAATTACGGAGACATCCCGTCAGAATTTAAGCGGTCTCAAAACGAATGGGTGAATTGGCAAGTGAAATGGTTCTTCACCGGGTTGAAGGAGTGGCCAGAAGCAAAACCCGGAATAGACCCCGAATTGGCCAAGCGTCATCTCTGCGCGCTACAAGGCTCCTTTACTCCGAAGCACGAACATAAACAGGCAGGCGTCGCATATCTCGCAAGCCTGTGGTTCAAAAATCCTACTGTATGAGCGACGACTTCAAATTCCCCGAGCGGACGAGCCGCTACAACCCCGACGAGCACGACGAAAAGATCATGGTCGGATTCAAGGTCGTTCGGAAGCGATACCAGCAGGTGCGCCAAATCTTCGCCGAGCTTGGGCAGAGCGATACGATGCTCCTGCGCGCCTTGAAGGAAGGCCACGGGATCGAATTCGACTCTTTGAGGTGCGACCCATTTCTTCACTTCATCGTCAGCCAAGAGCAAATGGACGGCATGGCAAAAGCGGGTATCCCAGCCCCCACTTTCTTGCAGCTTTTGGGCACTAGCGAGATCGTCAGCACCACCGAAGAAGACGCTATCGCCAAATACCGAGCACTGAAGGAGGAATGATGACCATGGCACAGCGCAACCGCGTGCGCCGAGAGAACGCGAGAGCCAACGGAATTTGCCAAAGCTGCAACTACGAGAATGTAGCCGCCGGAAAATCGAAATGCCGAGACTGCCTTTCCATCACCGCGATGTTTCTGCGCAAGGCCAATCCAGCAACGCCAGGACGTCGCCCACGCTTCACTGAATCCCAAGTGGCACATATGGCCTCACAACGAGCGCAAGGTCACAGCGTGGCGCTAATCGCTAAAGAACACGGCTGTAGCAACTCGACGGTCAATCGACTCTTGAACGGAACCATAAACGCCAAAGCCGCATGAACCCATGAGCGAAACCCCTCCACTTCGCGGAGTGACCTGCATTGAGTGCCCAGAGTGCCGAGGGCGTGGCAGCATCAGAAATCGAACCTGTGCCACCTGTTTAGGTCGCCGCGTTATCATCACCCAGCATGGGAGGCCCGTAAAACTGGCCGACCCCGACCTGACGACCTACGAGAAGCAGCTTAAAACCGAAGGAGAGCGTAAGCGTCGGGCTCGAACCGAAAGAGTTGCGAACGTCACTTGCGCCAAGTGTGGGAGTGCATCCCTCGAAACTCCTACCCTCTGTGCCCCCTGTGTAGTGATTGGTCGGCAACACAGCCAGACCTACAGAGACCGGCGAAGCGAGCACTGAGTTTTGCCGCAGGCGGCAAAAGCGTTTCCGAAAATAATTCAAGGGAGAGCGCCATTTTGTTGTGGACACTGAAAGTGAAGTCACTAAGGTGATGCCCAATGAACGCCATCGCATTCCAAGTCTTCCCCTACGAAATCTTCAGCAAGCGCGAGAACGCCAAACGCTACCAGGTCCGAATCAAACCCGAAGAGGACGCCGACGCCTCAACCGTTATCGTGCGCACCGACTTTTCCCTGACCGATCTGGTCTTCCACATCAACCAACAGGACTGCGAAGTCCTTGCCATACGCCGCTCTGGTGCTTGGCACGAATTCAACTGAACCCGCCATGACCCAACCAACATCACCACTACCAATCCACCACGTCTACGAAATGAACGAATACGAATGGTGGATGGCATCGAGCCCAGAAGAGGCGGAGCGCGATTTCCTGAAGAGTGGAGGATTCGAAAAGTCCGACGAGGCGATTGATCCCGATTGCCCACGCCGGTTGACCGATGAGGAGCTTGCGCGCCTTACGTTCGTTGGGGAACGCCGCGAGGTTGGTCGGTTGGTCAACTACAAGCAGTCGTTTGGCGATGAACTCCGCCAGCGCGAACAGAAGTCTCAATACTTCGCAACCTCGGAAATCTGAGCCATGACCCAACCAACGAGCGACACGCCGAAAGAGCCAGCGCCTACGCCGAGCAAAACGCCACGGACTGACGCGATCCACCTATCACTCGCCGTAGCCGGATGGGGATTAGATTACGGAAAGATGAGGGAGCACGCCGAGCACATGGAGCAGGTGTTTGACAAGACTTACGACGACCTCTCCTCCATGTCCGCGAGGCTGGAGAAGGCGGAGCGGGAGCGAGAAGAGGCGGAAGGCAACGCAATCGTATCCGCGCTTGGAATTGCAACCACCTACCTGTCCCAGAAATGTGAATGCCATCGTGATGAGATGGGAGATTTGGAAAAATGCCCACGATGCACATGCGAAGATTGGATTCGGGCGAATGGTGGAGCCGGTCTTATTGACCTTGAGCGAGAGACCGTCCAGCTTAGCGAGGCATTTGGAAATTCATGTCCGCGTTGCAAGAGGCTTACCTATATCGAAGGCCCGGAAGAAATTTGCTGGTGCTGCCGAAACTTCGATGCCGAGAAGCGAATCGAGTTCATCACTAACGACCGTGACGCCGCCATCGCCACCGTCCAGCAACTCAGGGAGGAGCGGGATAGATTACTTCCGCTTGCCTACGAAACTAGGCCAGGAATGGACATCGGTCCAGTGACGTGGATTGAGTGCTACAACCAAGCGCAGGGATTGAAATTCAAAGCGCAGTCCGAACTCGCCACCCTCCGCGAGGAGTGCGCGAAGCTCAGGACCGATCGGGATGATGCCATTCGCATCGCAGACGACGCAGCTAATCGCAATGAGGAAACATCGCAGCGCGCCTCTTCGATTGAGCATCGTTGCACCCAGCAAACAAAGGCCATCGACGCCCTCTGGGACCAAGTGCGCGAACTCGTAGCGGCGGTGGATGAAGCGGAAGCCTTCATCAGAATTATCCCATCCGGATTCGTTGGCACCTGGGAGGCGCACAAGATCGTCGCGCTTGGGATGATTGAAAAAGCCATGGCTGGCATCCGCTCCACGCCGAAGGAGACTCCCGCACAAGAGCCATCGGATGCGCTAACGGAGCGACCGGCTTGGATTTGGAAGGCGGCAATGTCGATCATGTTCGCCACCGACGGCGCGAGCAGTGAGCGAGATTCCAAACTCACGCCAGATCAATATCAGGACAAGGTTGCGGAGATCATCGCAAGGCACCTTCCAGAAGCGCCCGCGCAGGACACGAAGCCCGAGCCCGTTCCTTGGAGCGTAGTCCAGAATAATCTGGACGCAATGCTCGTGAAAGCACTCGAGCCCACGAAGCAGACGCCGACCGATGCGGAGCGGATCGTAATGGAGCATCAGGCGACTGAGCGCAGCAACGAAGGACGAGCAGGATTGCCACAGGGTCCGTGTCAGTGCGCGATTTGCATGGAACATCGCGCCGCCATGCATCAACCGCAGGGAGGGAACCAGCCATGAGCGAGCCTTTGCCGTATCCGATTTACGAGCTTTGCCCAATATGTCGACAGGCACCGGAAACCGAAGAGGGGTATGCCTTTTGTGATAACGAACAGTGCGGACTTTTTGGACATCCGATCCTGATTGAAAAATGGAACCAGCGCGTTAAGCCGAAGCAATCGGGCAATCGGGAGCTGGTCGAGGCGCAATTCCCAGGACAGCGATCGGCATTGCTGTCTATGGCAGAAATGCAGAGGGATGCCGAGAAGGAATTAGCCACGCTTCCAACGACACGAAAATGCCTCTGGGACAGTAAGTCGACAGCCGCCTATGGACTGACAGCAGAGATCCAAATTCTGCACCGTTGCATAAAGCGACTCCAATCAGAGCGTAAGCGTTGCGCCGAATCTCTGGCCGATGGGAAGGATGTCGGGGCACCTCGCGGGGCGCTGCCACACGCAGAGAACCACGGAGCGCCATCTACGTCATCCCAGCAGCCCCCACCGTCGCCAGCAGGCCAATGAACAACCCCTCACCCCACATGGCCACACGAGCAGTCTACACACCTCACGGCTCCCTCCCGACGACAACAGAGCCCAATCGGGATGCGTCGTCGTCAATATCCGGGCAAGTCCAGATGGTCGTCGGTAAGCTGTTCCGCGCTCGTTTTCCTAAGCGTGGCGTCTTTGCTCGTGGCACACCCAACCGGCCTGAGCGGCAGCAAGTCTTAGCGGTTGCTGCTGTGGATCGCGAGGGCTGCGTGAGCGGTTTATCTCTCAGTCAGTGGCCCGTCCTCTTCCGCCGTGATGGAGTATTACCGCCAGGGCATGTTGCACTTTCACTAGTGCCTCATCCGATGTTCGAAGTCGGGTGGAGCGCGAAAGTGCGTGAATCATTCTCCCAAGAGACCACTCCAACAAGGCAAAGAAATAGCCGTGGCCAGACTCACGTCCAGCCACGGCTGAATGCTTTCGCACCCGACTTCGAACTGTTCACAGTGAACACCGCCAAGCCATGTCGGTCAACCCGTTTGTCCGTGACAGTCAATGACTGTCCATGACCCAATCTAAATTAGCTCAACTACTCCCAAGTTTGCCGCACGCGGCAAATCAACACCCAACATCAATGACCTACATCTACAAATACCCACTCATCGCAACCGGACGGCAGAACATCAAAATGCCAAAAGGGGCGGAAATCATCGCCTGCCAAGTCCAGCACGATACTGTCTGCCTCTGGGCTGTCGTCAGTCCGGACAACGACGAAGAGAACAGAGAAATCGAAGTGTTCGGAACGGGACACCCGATGGCGGAGGCCCGCCGAAAATACCTTGGAACGGTTCAGTTGAGCAACGGCGCTCTGATCTTCCACGTATTCGAGCGCAACCCACGATGACCACCGAAGAACAACACCTCGACGACTCCTGCCTGCTCAGCGTGATCAAGCAATGGCCCTTCCTAGGCCGCGCAGAGACCCACCCTGACCACCACAGCTACCCAGGCTTCATCCGCCTTGTCGCCCAGGGTTTTCTCACCCTGCGCATCTCCGGCGACCTGATGGACGTGCAATGCCGGGAAACAACGCCATGAAATCCGCCTACATCGTCGGAAGGCTTCAGAAGGAAATGGAGCTATACCTAACTGGTATCCCAGGCCCCAAGAGCATCACCCAACTCAACACACTCGCAGACGGATGTATCGGGGTAATGCTGGTATTTTCGAACAAAAAGAAAGCCAAGCAGTTCGCCGGAAAATACCCGATCCTCACCGCACGAGTCGGAAAGGGCTCCATTGACGCCACCCCAACCCCTGAATAGGATAAATACGCGATGCCCGATAAAAACCCACACGACCAGC
>JAOYMO020225779.1:0-30700 GCA_025802455.2 Iodosphaeria phyllophila | reverse complement strand
TGGGATCAGCAGAAACCGCGTGCAGTGAACAGCGGTCGACCGCGCCGCCGGAGCTGCTGCTCGGAGTTATTGCTGTGCCCTCTACTGACAAGTGCTGGTGTGCACGCAACTTTCTTCAGCGGCTCTAGCTCCTGCTAGCAATGATTCGAGACGTCGACTTGACACTGTGCCTCAACCCAGCGAAACAGCGCTCTGCTATGCGACGAAACAACGAAATGTGCTTTTCACTGTACATTTCATCGCTATAATATCATCCTACGACTTCGGCATCACAGTATGAAACCTTCGTGCTACAGGCTTCTACGTATTGTGAGAGCAAAACGCACTTGTTCGTCTTTGATTTTTGTCCCTGTGACATGAGATAAAAATCGCGTCAGAGGAGTCCTTCATGACTCTGCCGCAAAGCCCGGAGTGGGGTTCCAGCTGCTTCTTGGAGACTGATCAGGAAACCGGCAGCCCCGATCATCCTGTCGAATGCGGATGAAGGCACCATCATTGGGGTTCTCCTTCAAGATGGCTGGGCCCCTCGAAACAGAACTGGGAGCTCCACGTCAGGCTGGGTAGGTCCGACAAACAGGACATTCATCGGTTGCGGCCGACGCGGTGCCAAGGCCAACAAGACGACAAAGCATCCATCAGAATGGAGCTTTTCTTCTAAGTTTTTCCCTTATCGTTGCCCTAGTGCAGACCGTCAACTACCGATACTACAGGAGAAAATTGAGTAAAAAAACAGTTTCATCCTGTGTGATCTCCTGCGACTTACCCGATTTATCGATACGAAGCCGGATGGGCTAGCAGAATGTCTCGTCGCTGCTGCCGGAGCATGCAATGGAGCAGTTATAAATATCCACCGTACTAGTTTAAAGTATCAAACTATTGTTGCCCACATACCAATCGTTTTTGATGGTTCCGCGTTGAGGCGCCGATGCGACCGACATCTCGACCAAAGTTTGTAAGACAACATTTTACAGAGTGGCCTACCGATACGCCGTACTGTACAATGGGAAACTGTTCGCTACCCACCGGCACCTCGGATTCATGACCCAAAAGAAAGTCTAGAGCGCCTCCTCGATTATCTTGGAATGACTATCGTATCGGCGACCTTCAAACTGTCACGCTGCATCCAGTCTCTTCAAATGAGTGTAGCTGAACACTAATGATTATGGTTTCATTGTGGTAGTACTCGCACAATCTAGCTAAGTACTGCGCTACATATGGTGGTATCTGTACAAGCGGGTTGCCCTTGCTTTGGTCATTCTGGCATACACAGTAGTTATGCGGGGCAAACAACAGTGGTTCATAATTCTAACTACTAAGCTTAGATATCATCAACACAACACAGGAATACAGAAGTAGAGAATCTCACTGGATTCTTCATAATTGGGATCTGAAACCGTGCAACTGATGGGACCAAGGGAATCTCACCATGTTCATTGGTACGCGAGTCTCAAGAGCTATCCTCAATTGAGTCCCACTGCATCTAGTGCTGCGTTTATCTTGGTTTCTCGTACCTACTTTTTCCTGCACTTCTGCGTACTGCAAGCTCGAGTTGGTGAGATAGGTGTGGTGTTTGATATCAGCCGTGGGCCGACGGACGGCGTTGTGTACATCCGATCCCTGAGAGCAAGGGCAACCCGCTCGTGCAGATACCGCCAAAGTGCTACTGTGGTGGGAGGGCAAAATATTACATCCTGACTCTGTATCCATGAACCCGTGCCACCCCTGCACCACCTAAAATTAAGACTACCCACATTCGCTTCCCACGCACACAAGCACCACGAACGGTCTTTTTGCTCCTTACGAAGCTGCTTGGTTGAAGTTTCGTTTAGACGTGTTATTTTGGACGCTGATGTAGTGGCAACGAGGAAAATGCCCTTGCTCGTGCTCGTGGGAAGAGAATATGGGTGGCCTCTGATTTTGCGGTGCAGGGGTGACACGAGTCCATGGATACAGAGGCAGGATATAATATTTTGCTCTCCCACCTCAGTAGATTGTGCGGGTATCACTGCTTGAAGAGCGACAGGTACCCATACCGGGAGATGCCGTACCTCGTGTAACCAGGCAGGCAAAGTTGTGTTTGCTACTGTGTTCAAGTTCATTGGAGCGACGGGCACGGACGAACGATCAATAGGCAATCGCTAGGTAGATCTGTGGAAATCAACGCGGGCGCACACTGTACCACCTTCTAGTCTTTTTCTTTTGTGGTTCTGTGCGGACATGGAAAACGCGGTGCCTCACTAAGTCTGCACTGGCCAAGTCCATTCGCCTCTAACTGCACCAATTGATGCGAGAGATAGCAACCCACTGGGGGGGGCACTGACGACAGGGTTTGCTAAGGTGCTGTTTTACCATTCAACGCTGGTTGCTGTGAACTTGATAGTCCCGTAGCCGTGAGTGCCGGCACAGCGCGCTACTCCAGGGTCTGGTTTGCTGCTGAAGCAAAAGCCGAGCCGCGGTGGGCAGGATAAATTACTGGCGTGGCCGGTATCTTGTCTTCTGACTGAAACTTTACAGTGTACGGCAGTGTATGCTTAAACAGCATCGTACGGTCAGGTCTTATCATGGGTACAGGTATGAATACTATATTGTCAGGTAGCCGTTTGCTCAGCGCGCAGGTCAATCTCGTTACAGAGCAAGTCCACTGGCTGACCCAATCAGGACATGATAAAATCGGAAAGGGCGCCCGCCTCCAGTACTGGACCTCCTCCGCCCATGTAAAAGGCTGCTGGCGGCGTGCGCGCCCATGCGGTGTTTCTTCAATTTGCCTACAGCGACATGCCCTGATCATGTGTGCATTTGAACTCCAACATATGCTGCAGCCGTACAAGATGAAAGGGGAATTTCCGACTTCAAATCAATCTTTACTGCTGCAAGCCATGGTCGCAGCAACATAACAAAGTGGCCGACAGTGTGATTGCGCGCGCATCTGTTTGCGTTGAAAGATACCCTTCTGCTAGTTGTGGAGGTACAGTACTTGTGGAGGTGGGCGCCTTTTCCGATTCTACCTCGATCGGGTTAGTCGACTTGCGCTGTAACGAAATCGACTTGCGTGTTGAGCAAACACGCTAAGGCAGTTGTCCGTGGCGCTTTTACTCTTCTCCGGTCTCAAATGCTCATTGTTCGTGGGATGGGGCTCTAACTCTCTTCGTGCGGGTGTGCGGTTCAAGGTTCAAAGAGCGAACCTTGAAACCCTGCACAAGTGCCCAATCTACCGTAGCCCGTGTGACAGATGACAGCAGAATCAATAGTGAAAGGAACACATGTAGGGAGAACCGTACCCACAAAAAAAAGTCTCGACGTTCCATGGCATCCAACAAGGCAGGTGAATAATGAAGTGCTAGGATCAGAACAGGCAGCCAAGCCAGGCTCAAGAGGACCCCTCGATATTGTGTACCGGTACTGTAGATATTTTGGAGATGGTTTAAAGTAATGTGAAGGCTCTTGGTGTCATGCCGACATCAAGAAAGTAGATACCTACCCGTTCTGAATGGACACGCACTGCAAAGTACCTAGATCACAGACGAGTTTACAGCGAGATAAAACCTATTGTGGAATACTCTGCCCGTATTCAGTGCCTTTGTCTCCCCTTTCCCTCCCTGCTCGAATCACTCTACAGTAACGCGGTCCATTCATCTGCTTGTCCCTTGGCCGCCGCAAGGCTCTTGCCTGTCCGATTCCATTGTACCGCTACCGGCTCCCGCATCAGCAGTTGTCAGTAATTACCTAATGCACAATCACTTGCCGGTATCATGCCCAGCAGCGATTCTGTCAAGGCAAGTTGATGATGGCATGGTCCGTGTGTAGGTGTTTGGATACCGTGCGTTTTTACAGAGGGTTGTAGGGTATTGATCTTAGTTCGAGACATGTCCTGGACATTCGTAGGGTTACCCGCAACTGATGGCCAATGGGAATGATAAGATGCAAGGGACCAGAGTGCGTGATAAATCTAGATCTTTGCTTCCGTTGGCTGCAACCGCGGGGAAACTCGTACTTGTCGAGACTTGAAGTCTTGATTCAAATTTGACCTCTCCCAACAAATTTTTTTTTAATCCTACATACTGTATTCGCGAAAACATACATATCAGTGTGAGACAGCAATCGTCCTTCTAAAGCATGGCGCTGCAGTCTTTTGCATAGTGGTACGGAGTTAAGGTGGTCGTTCTGCTTTCTTTCTCAAGATTCCATCGTCTTGTGGGATCCCTGTCCCAGCCAAAATTGTGCCTTGTTCCAAGTGTGGGTCCTTCCGGGCCAGTTGAGGTCTCTGCGTGGGGTCTCCTGTTCTACCGCGGCTTCTGTTACATTGGTACCTACCGCTTGATGCTGGAGGTTGTGGCCCGAGAGTCACGCATGAGTACGGACGCACAGTGTTTCCTAGCTGAGGTACCTACACAGCACGTACTGGCATGTTTTACTCCGTACCTACCTGTAAATCGCGGACCTACCTTAACGCTCGCTCTACGCTCCACGCTCTACGCTCTCTGAACAGGCCGTTGTCCACTTGCGCTCGCTGTTGCTGCTTGCTGCTGCTGCTGCTGCTGCTGCCACACAGCGCAACGCACCAGGAACAACATCAGCACTTTTCGACCACGCAAGGTGCGCTCGTTCTTCCACGTCCACTTGGGAAGCTATACCGGCGACTTTGACCCCTAGGATCGATGGCTACTGCCCTCAGCTTTATGTACTTTATCTTCTTCCCCTAGGCGCTAATTGGCAAATTACTGGATCCGTTGTCGCGGTTGCTGTTTCTATTCGGATTATTCCGCCGCTGCTGCTGCTGCTGCTGCTGTTGTTATTTGTTGGTCCAACTATCCAACAACCCAGGTGCGCATGTAACTTGCCGCCGACTGGTGGTTTCTGTTGCAACTTGCACACCAGCACGAGCCCAAGCCCCAGTCCAAGTAATATTTGTCGACGCATTCCGACTTGGAGGGTTCTGATTTGCGTCGCCTGTTTCCTGTCGCTCGTTCGCAACCTTTTTATTTTTATTTTGTGTGTGTGTGTGTGTCTCATTTCCAAGGGGCGCTGTTCGGCCCTGTCGTTGACGATTCGTCCATTCCACTATTTTTTACCAACAACTCAACAAAACCTCGCTCGGTTTAGCCTTCTCCCTCCCCTCCCGCACCGAATTTGTCCCGATTACTAGGCCCATTGGTCTCGGCCCGCGCGAACATTCGACGACGGTTGATTGCCTCGAGAGGTTCATTCGTTCCTTCCAACCCTCAAAGACCGGCAACCTCGTACTATCTCGTACTTTCGCACCCGCTGCGTAGCCATTGCGCACCCATTGTCCACCCATTGACTCGGTGGGTTCAGGGTTTCGCGGCGTTAGTCAGTTTCATGGCGGCACCAAGACGGACTCGTAAAAGCAGAAACAATCACGAGAATTACTACAATCATCACAACAACATCCATCTGTAAGCAGTCCGTTGGCTGTTACTCGATCGTCTTGCGCTGTTCACTCCAGCGTCCGGGCTTAATCCATGTCACCAATTCGCGACCCGAAGCCGAATTCGCTACATATGCGCATACCAGTTTTCTCGAGGCATTACAACTAGCATTTGGGGGAAATTATTTTTCATCGGGCAAACCAAATTCGGTGTTTTTGCTTCTTCTTTTTCTTCTTTTTCTTCTTCTTCTTCTCTGTCTCCTCTCCATATCCCCTTTGTATGTGCACCGAAACGTGCGCATGGTCCGAACTTTTCGGGGCCAGTTCTTGAAGGAGCAACGTGAGGTGGACAAAAACTGCCTTGGCTACGGCTGAGGTGAGGTTTTCGATAGTTCCAGAGGAGGCAGTAGTTGATCAGAAGTTGATCCGAAATTGACACTGTCCCACCGACAAAGGAGAAAGTAGAAAGTGGAAGTTTTCGCCCCGGTGTAGGGGCCCGACAGCATTCAACTCTCACGTTATCAGCCAAGATGGATAGTTCGACGTGTAACGTGATCTATGTGGATCGTGCCATCGGCGGCCACATGGAGGGGAAATCCGATCACGACCAAGACCATGATACGTATCTGTTTACGGGACGAGAAAACATGACTGGGGCGGGCAATGGGTCGGAGCTGCAATGCAACTTGGAGTTGCTGGTTCATGCATTTGGTCAAGTTCATGCTTGCGCTTCGGGACCGTCTTGTCTGGCCAAGCTTGTGCAACTGCACGATGCGTCCATGGTGGAGTTGAAACCGACGATTGTCCTGATTGATACGCCACACGATGAGCAGATTTTGGAGTCGGCTGGGCCCTCACGAGAGCCATCACCGCATTCGAAGGATTCCAAGGGTTTCAAGGAATTTAGGGACGGTTCCGACTCGGTAACGGCGGCGGCGGCGGCGGCGGCAAACTCTAAATTTGATGCCCCCGATCAAGACATGTATGGGTTGCGACTTCTGGAAAAGATAGTTTGCGAAACTCATTTGCGGAATTGGTCGAAACTAGTGTTGGCGATCCCCGTCATCTCCTTTCCCTTACTTCAGACGCCGATCAAGACGGATGTTCCTTTTGGGATTGCTCCAGCCGAATTTTCCTCCTTTCCTTCTTGCTCTTCCTCTGCCGCCACCACCACAGGAAATGGACATGGACATGGACACGGACACGGACACGGATATGGGGATGCGCCCTACTCACGATATCTCTCTCAAGCCGCTGACCCCAACAGTAACCTCATGACCAACCGAGCCCTCTTGCGTAAATGTCTGGACTCGGGGGCGGTAGATGTCATGGCCAGTCCCATCCATATCAAGACATTGACCACACTGGAAGTTCACGCACACCGAGCCCACAAGGACGCGGCCCGAGAGCAACAGGCGTTGATGGAGGTTCGAAGAGGTCGGAAACGGTCTTGGGTGGGGATCCATGAGGAGAAGCCTTTCTCTTATCTACGCGAGGCCATGGTGTCGGGTCTCATGAACGGGATTTGCAAGAGCGGCCAAGAGAAGGACGCCGGCATCGGCAGCGTAAAAGTCAACGTGTCTCTGGAGCAAAAGGCAGAGATCGGCAAGGCCATTGGGAAGTGGCACTTTTGCGCCCACAATTTCAACGATGATCAGCTCTTGGTTGCTGCCAAGTTCATGTTCAAACACGCCTTCTCCATGCCTGAATTGGAGCCCTGGCGTATATCTTCCGATCAGCTGACAACCTTCCTGGTCTCGTGTCGGGCGGCTTACAATACCTTTGTGCCCTATCACAACTTTCGGCACGCCGTTGACGTTCTACAGGCGACCTTTCATTTCCTTGTGCAACTTGGCGTCTTGCCCCCGTATCCCAATGCTCGTCCCCTCGATTATTGTCACAGCTCTCCTTCCCCCTCGCCGCTACCGCACCCATCACCTCTTGCGGCTCTGCTCGGTCCTTTCGAGGCACTGACTCTGCTCGTCAGCGCCATAGGCCATGATGTCGGCCATCCTGGCGTCAACAATGGCTTTCTTGTAGTTCTCAATGCCCCTCTGGCGCAGCTCTACAATGATCGTTCCGTCCTGGAGTCTTTCCATTGCGCTGCTTTCTCACAAATCCTGCGCAGATACTGGCCTCAAGCCTTCGAGGACACCAAGATGCGTAGCCTCATGATCAGCTCTGTTCTGGCCACCGACATGGGCGTCCACTTTGAATACATGAGCAGGATGAACGGCCTCCAATGTAAACTGGAAAAGGATGGTGGTTCGACGGATGGCTGGAACCAACGCGCGATCGACACGGAGAAGGCCCTAGCTTGTGCATTACTCATCAAGTGCGCAGACATTAGCAACGTGGCCCGTCGCTATGATGCTGCCGAGCAATGGATGTACATCTTATGTGATGAGTTCTCACGACAAGCTAAGATGGAATCGGAAATTGGCATTGCTTCTTCGCTCATATCCGAGCCCAAGAAGGACTTCCTCAGCCTCGCTACTGCCCAGCTCGGCTTCATGGAATTATTTGCCATCCCGCTCTTCCAGGGCGTGGCCGAGCTTTTGCCTTCGATGCGTTACACGGTCAACGAGATGAATAACAACCTGAGTCTCTTCCGGGGTGCCGTCCAGGATCTGACCGCGGTAGATGGCGAAATCGAAACCCAAGGGCTAGGCAGCTTACCTCAACCTGGTAGCCGGTCCCCGCGGTCTCCACGGTCTCCGCCAGCCTTGAGCTTGGCAACGACAGTGGTGAGAGAAGGAGGGGACTCCTCATCGGGAAACACACTGGACCCGTCTTCATTTGCGGCTGGGAAGCCCGGATCCTCGTATTCAGATCAGGCCTTGCCTATTCGAGACGAGGACCACAGTGGCCGCATGAATGGGAATGCTGCCGACTACGATAGCGAGGTCGTGGCCGACTCTGCTGACAGTGATCCCTTCAGCATGATGGATGGCGAGAACCGTACTGTGGGGCACAATGGCAATCAGCGTTCCAGCGAAACCACCGAGGGCAGCAGTTCTTTACCCTTTGGCCCCGACTGGGCCTCGCGTGCAACCAGTGCCACCACGGGCAAGATGCCCCTTTCCCCGAGTACCCAAGGCACGAGCATCATCAGCCACGACTCGGCGGAACGGCCCTACAGCGGTCCCACCGTGTCCGTTCCCCCCCTTCAACCCGATACAAATCATTTACAACCACCCATGGCCCCCATCGAACCCACCACTTCATCCGAAGAGGACCATTCCAACGGGAGCACACTCAAGCCCGAGAAGGGTCTGAAGAAGAAAACAAGCCGTTTTAAGATGAACGCCTTGAATCTCTTCCGACGCCACAAGGGCACGAGTTCCCCTACCCCAGGAGAGCCTGGTGGGTGAACAGTCATCATCAACCAGATTCTATTCACCTCATCTCCCACCAGAGTCCAGTTCCAAAGCTGTGCACTTGATCAATAATACCAACGGGTCGTCCACGTATGTATTCCTGGGACGCGGTCCTGTTTTGCCGAGAAAATGCCACTTAGGAGAAACATCAAAATTCGTGGAGGCTGTGTATGAGAAGAAAGACGAAGATACCCCCTAAACAAATGGCGCCATGAGCGCGAGCTGGCTGCGGAGGGGGTGGAACCCTGCGTTAAGCGATCTGTATATTATGCAACGAACGAGAGTTCTGGTGGAGGAAGTAGAGTGCAGGGGCCGACCGCATCAGCCATACTGTTTAAAGACACCTTTACCTGGGCCGTGCACGAGTTGTTGGGACGAGAGAAGGAAAGAGAGACGGTCCACGATATCGAGTTTATTGATACTCCCCCCACGCACCCATGTCGAAGGCTGTTGCTGTTTTATGCACTTACAGGAAGCGAGGACGGACATCTTCGCCGTCACCTTCAGTGAGGCGCATAGGTCAGCCTGACTTACCCACGTCAGTCAGGCGGGAACGCGGGGGGACAGATCTTTATCCGCGTCGTGGAGGAAGGGTGGGGGCGGCGGGAAAGAAGTCGATGGATTACGAGGAATGAGAAATGGGGAAGCATCGGAAGGATAGAGAGAGGGGGCAAGGAAGGAAGGAAGGAAGGAAGGAAGGAAGGAAGGAAGGAAGGAAGGGAGAGAGGGAGGGATGGACGAGTGCGGGAGCTTGTGACAGTATTGTCAGATAAAAGAGACACAGATACCGAGCTCATGTCAACACTATGATACCCAAACTGTCTCCTTTACATTGTCAAGAAACATTGCCATCCATGAAAAAAAAAAAACGTCTGTGGAAAGGAACTTGAGAGTGACGACATGGCTGCCATGAAGACTCGAGACTGGCCTTGGTTGAATGTTGGTTATAGTGACAAATTCAGAATTTTACATGCACTGCAGACTGTTCGATATTATCTATCTCAGGAACCCAGCAAAGTATTCTAGCATAGCCAGCAGCAATATAAGTAATTCATTCGTATTCCGCCAGTCTATTTGTTGATTGATGCTGTCATCTAGGTTCTAAGTACCTATAAGCGCCTTCTCATTGCTCATCCTCGTGCTTCATAACTAGCCGAGGTCTCTTGTGCTTAAGTTTCTGTCTGTATACGAACCGTTAGAACAGTCCCATCCAGCTCGTTCCCTTCGCCCCTCTATGCAAGTTAGGTTGAAACAGAGAATCAGATCCCGCATCTACCGGAAACTAATTGTTCTTGAACACCATGCTATGCGCCTGGTACTGCCATCATGCACGTTGCGTCTCTCCTCCAGTAACGCATTACTACCTTGCCATGAACCCAACTAGACCGATTGGATCTTGGCTCTGTCCTCATGACAGAACCATTAGAGCTTGGCATCGTTGTCTTCGAATTCTCGAAGTTCACGGGCTGGGCGGGCTCCTGCACTGGCTTCCAGTCCCGCTTTGTAAGTTCTCACATCCGTGATCAAGTAAGGGGTAGTGCCATTGTTAGGGATTTCCTCGGTCTCATCCCCCCCTGTGGATGCTTCCTTCGTCTTGGCGCTGGTGCCCTGGGCAATGAGATGCACCGCCAACTTGGCACGGTGAACCGATGTTGGGTGGATGAGACGCTGGTAAAAGTCGACCATGTCGTATTTGGTTACCTTTTTGACCGCGTTCGCATCCTCACGAGCTACCCATAGCTAATTAGTCACGCTCAAGGGTTAAAAAAGTAAAGTCAGTATTAAGCGATGTCTGAACCTACCAGCGTCGAAATCGTAGTACTCATTGAAAATTTGTGACCAGTGTCTGCCCGTCTCTTGGTCGAGGTTCTTCAGCTTCTCTAGCCTCTTTATGACCACGCTCCTTTTGTGCTTTTCCAAGTCGCCCTCCGTCATGTTCTTCAAAGCCTCGAATTGCTTTGCCAGGAATACTTCGATGCGACCGTTCAGATATTCGCAGGGTTTCTCGCTCTGAATGATGAACCGAAAGCCGTATGTGGTGGAACAACCTCGAAGCCCGCTGAACACAACATATCCGAGCTGCTCCTTGGTGCGGAGCTGATCGAAGGCCGGCTCGTGAAGTATTTGGTCCAGCAGTTGCGTCAGGGCTCTGATGCGACGGTCCCCCTTGCTGCCTAGGTAAAGATAGTATTCGATGCAGTGGTTGACGTTCGCCTTATCACCAAGTCTCTTTTGATAGACAAAGTTGGAACTGGGAGGGAAAAGTAACGATCGAACGATGGGCAGTTGATCTTTGGGTAGTGCGCGCGGACGGAGCGTTTTCTCCACGAGGGATGTCAGCTTCAGCGCGTCTTCCCGATAAAGATTACCGTTTACATAGGTCTCAATGTACATCTGGGACAGAAGCTGTCGGTGAAACTCCCTGACGGCTTCGAGCGTGATGCCCGGTAGCTCGGCCTCAAGCTGGTCGATTACGAATTCGTTTTCGGTAGTCAACCATGCCGTGTAGTCCCCGACTTGCGTGAAGGGCTGCTGGAGCTCCCAATTCCTATATCCGCGAGAGAGGCGCTCCTTGATAATTTCGAATCGCCCTGGCTTGATATCGAGATCGCGCATCGTTCGCAACACTTGCTCCAGCAACACGGGAAGTTTATCGTTGTATCCGCCCACTTCCGTGAACAAGCCATGGGAGTACAGAGTGATGTTATACTGCAAGCCCGCAAGCTCAGCATCGTAGGAATATTCCTCGAGTGCGTCACGCACAAGATCCGCAAAAAGCTTCGCCTTGACGTTGTTCTCGGCGGAAGCAGAAATCAAAGGGTTCTTGCAGTTGAGCAAAAGGTTTGCCTTGGGCACCCAGAAAGTATCATCCTGCTTGAACCAAGTGCGCGCCATCCTGTCGTTTCGAAGCAATCGAGGAGCAATGGCCGGCTCCTTGATCTCTTTCTTGTCAACCTCGAGCTTGGTGGGTATGAACTGGTTTTTGTGTGGAAGGTGCAGCTGAGGGAGACGGTCCTTGGCAGTGCTCCTGGCCGCCTTCCAGAGTTCGTCCACGAACTTCTTGGACATCTTTTCTCTTGTATATTCAGTTCCATACCATTTCTCTGTCTGGTCCCAGTTTCCAGGAAAATCCCTAGAAACCACCGTGATCTTGCAGTTGTCTGGCTTCAGTTGGCCCAACCCTTTCATGATCTCTTCGGCATCGAATTTCCGTAAGCGACTCTGGCCGCTGAGCAACCATTCTCGTGGCAGAGGTCGTTGCATGACAGAACTAATTTTGCTTGTAAACCGGCTGGCTGGAGTCTTTTGTTTGAACTTGAAGTCCACATCGGCCATCCCTTTCTGCTCCTCGAATATCCATTCCTGTGGGGGCGTTTCCTGGAGCATGGCAATGTACTGGAAGATAACCTTGGCGATTTCTTGGTAATTTTTCAAACCCTGGTCAGTGATTAGCTTCAAACTCCCGTGTGAACAGATTCCCACATTCTCCTCTTCACTATTGCGCCATACTTACATCTCGGGTCAATCGAACTTGCAAATCGAAAACCCCAGGGGATCCCGGGCAGATCGGGTAAGCCCCAGCACTCAGTCCATTGGCCCATCCTTTTGATTTAACATAGGACATAATGCTACCGGGACCTTCGTGCCCGATCAAGTGGCTGATGTATCGGCTAGGTTGAGACTCATACAGATATTCCTCATCAAGGAAAGGGAAGAGAATAGTCAATTCCCTTGAGTCCATGACGGGCCTTGCAAAGACGATCGAATCCAGATAATCGCCATGAAACGGCGTTTCCTTTTCCCATCTGTTCTGAGGCAGGTTCTTGTTAGGCACAGCGGAGAAGAACTCAATGACCCACTTCTCAAGCACGTCGAGAGATTCCCGACCTAGGACGCAGAGCTTCATCCTATTGGCAGAATAATACATCCCGTGGAATTCCATGAACTTCTGTCGTACATCTAAGCCCTTGGACTCGGGAATCGTCTTCAAGATTTCGAAATTCCCGGTTGAAAAATGACAGTATGGGTGTTTGGGGTTGGAAAGAGATTTCTCGAGCTGGTGCAGCCGCCATTGATCGCTCTGTAGGTTCTTCTTATTCTCCGAGTCCACGGCGCGAAGCTCCCGGTCCAGAGTACTTGACAGAAAAAGCGGCTCAATAAAAAACTGAGAGAACCGATCCAAAGCGCCGTAAAGAGGGGAGGGGTTTGTATCTGATGGGGTTTCATCATTGTTAGGCTTGGCGCTAACTTCAAAAAAATAATTGGTGGAGGTGGCCGCCGTGTATGCGTTCGAGTGGCCCGAATGTGACGAGAGATATTGGCCATATTCATTCTCTATGGGATATTTCTTAGTCCCCATGAATAAGAGCTAGCAGGGTTGGTCAGTATGTGATCCACTTCAAGCTAATGAGAGAACATTTCTGCTTACATGTTCCACTGCATGTGCCATGCCTGGCATATCGTCTTCATCACTAAAATTGCCCACGTTGACGTCCAAGGCAGCACTGGCCTTGTCCGTGTCTCCATCATGAACAAGAAGAACCTCCAAGTTGTTCGCTAGCCGGATGGAGCGGTATGTTCGATCGTCCTGGTAAAGGCGATAGTCAGCAGCTTCTCTTAAATACGGATCTGCAATCTCAGTGGCGACAGGACTGCCCCTGTGTCTACACTAAACAGGATAGTTGTGTGCGCAAAGTTCGACTAGGAACCTCCAAGCCAAATCACAAAAACAGAATGCTCACCAGTAAGGGGGTCTCCAATTGGTCCGTTAGACGTTCGGCCGCCTGCCGATTCTCCTCAGGAGGGGCTTCATTTGGGGACTTTGCATCAAGCGGGACCGCTTGGTGAGCCATGTTTTTGGTTTTGTAGTTGCGGATTTGAGAAAATGAGGCAGTTTGTGAGAAATACCCGGCACGTCCTGTGAGGTTTGTCTTGATAGGGGGGGAGTCCTCAAATAGCGTGATGTGTTTTGTTGGATAGGCTGAATAAATGCTGGTGGTCAGTCTGTTACACTTGGTCGATATTGCCAAACCAGTAGCCACAAGCTGACACCTGTTCATAGCAGGAGCATAAGTGATTAGCAGTATGCCTGTGCTAGTCTAGCCTTAGGCGTTGGCATAGAGGGAGACGCTCTTTCCAAGTATTAACTGGTGTTCCGAACTATCTCATCGATATGTATTAAACTCACCACTCAGAGCTGAGGTGCACGAGCGAGTGACGCGCACGTTGATAGGCAGGGGCAGAGTCTCTTGGCACAGGGCGCAACAGACTTTAACGTACTCCCGAACTTCTAGGAGAACGTAGGTGTTCAGTGTTCAGCAGAAGATATTCCCTCAACGTATATGAACAAAGAAGCAGGATAGGAGGCGGCAACTGATTCCAGAAGAGGGCCTAACTACCAGATTGGACTTAGCGGACCTTCGGCACACTTTTGATCAATTGCGGACTGCTGACAGGTGTCAAGCCCTAACCTCTCGAACACGTAACTCTGTAGCCAAGGGCAATCCAAAGCGTGTCTCGGTTTGTGAACGAACCGCGGCTAATGACTCGGTTCAGGTGGGACAAGAATTTGCGTGGAGATTAGTTAGAAGGCGGTGGACACTGCGTAACTGCTGCGCGCATACAGCTTCATAAAATGTAGGTAGAAAGAGGTTGGTTGATGTTGGATTTTTAGGACCGGTATATGTACCAAATCCAGCTTTGACACGACTCGGTACCAGTATGGTAATGGCAGTAAAAGCCTAATTAGTAAAGAGGTTGAGCGCTTGTGAAGTAGGTATCGAGTCACGACGTAGATAAATTGAAGATCCCGCAACTCATTGTTGGTGATTTAAAGTATATTGAACTGGTTCAGCTGGCTTCGCTGAAGGATTTCGAGGCAAGTAGCCCTGGTTTGCAGCAGCTGTACCCTTGTGTGAAAAGCGGAGTACTGTTGAGTCTCGTAGCCTCACCGAGTGGAGTTTCTTGTTATCCCGCGATACCGGTAACAAACCATGACCAGCAAGAAATGATACCCAAGCATTACAAGCGCAGTACCATTTTATGTAGTAATTGTGCATAGACTACGGTGTCATACTCAATACCCCATCATCTGATTGTTCAGCCTCTAGGCCTCTTCTTCATTGTGAGCTAGGGAGAGTCCATGTGGCAAAGCAGTGGCGTCAGCTATGTTCCGGCGGATGCACGGACAAAATATTGAAAACGTTCACAGAGAGTACAGTAACTCAGGAGATGGGGCACCAAAGGCAGCATTTCTACAACTCCGTATTGACGGGATTAGACATATCGGACCGGCACGATCTTGACTGAACTACAACCAAGCCTGGCAGTAGTCATAGAATGATAAAGCTATCGTACCTCGGTCGGCAGTCGAGCAGCTCATCATGAACACCTACTGGTAACGGGGCGAAAAGAGGAGGAGCACCAAGGGATACCTTCTCTTTTTGTGGCCTGAGCTAAATCCCAAGCCCTGAAGTGACCGCTTTCCTGGTTCCTCACCGCCTGCCTCGCCGGCTCGTCACAATCAATTGTGAACGCCCGACCGGGCGCATGGGTTCGTAACACACAAACTTTTTCATTCCTGGAGACAGTCCATAATACTGTTAGTAGCAGATAGAATCGTGGGCGATAGCGGTATATGCATCAGTAGCGGATAGCATTACGGGTGGTAGCGGTAGTTGCACTAGTATCGTGGAATTGACTGGGCTGGAGTGCTGCCTCCATTCTCCTGAAAGTCTGTAGGTAAAGCTCCACTAAGTTCTCGTAATGCTGTGACTACAGACTTTGGGACGAATGGAGGTAACAGGCGAGACAGAATCCAGTGCGGGATGTATGCCGCTTTGAGCGCAAGCCTCCATTCTGCCGATCGGGCTTGGGATTTAGCTCAGACCTTTATTGTCTAGGTATCTGGCAGTGTGATATGCACAGGCACGATAAGAAAATTCCGTTGACAGGACTTTTTTCCATGCAGGTCCGATTAAAGAGAAAACCGTGGCCCGTGACTCGGGGAGATACACAGAATGCCTCCTAGGTTTCTTTTCGAGTGGTGACAGCACAGACTTGTCCGCTCTGTGGATCCAGCCTCCAGGGGCTTGTCAGTAAACGCATGCAGGGCGATTGATGGCGACGGAGCCGAAGCCGGAGTGCCGCACCCATCGACATCGCTCAGCGATAGAGCAGACGCCGCACGGTAGCGTTTCCCGGGCTCCTCAAATCCTCCATGACGTCGGCACTTGTGAGGTCTCGGGGCCTCCGTGAGCTGGTCGTCAGAAAGATCCACGAGTTGATGTCTTGGTTATGGGGTTTGCATGGTATTTGAGAAGGGAACCTGTTACACATTAGTAACGTAAGCTAAGCTCCCGCTAATGCCTAATTTTTCGGTGTACGTGGAATCGTATTGCCCTATCAGGTTCGAGGTGAACACATACCGGTACAGGTATCGTCATTCATGCGGTCATGGCGAAGAACACATGGTTTTGGTCGGAAAATTGCCTTCGTCAACTGCTGAAAAGTGTTCTGTTCGCTGATCGTCTATTGGTTTAAGAGTCTTGAGACTTCTTGGTCGATCCCGCTCCGGGGTATCATATCCGTTTCTCCCGTTTCTCCCTTCCCCCCACCCACATGAGAGAAGGGAGAAACGGGAGAGAATCCGGCCGGCGGGAGCCTTTTTCCAGGTGGAAACATCACCAAATATTTCATGCATAAGGCTACCAACGAATCAAGCTACTCAAATGCAAGCTCATGTTTGCATGTCATTGTGCCTCGGCGAAGCGTCTGTCAGTCTCTCACACCCGCTTCTGCTTATCTTGTTCGAAATAGTGAGGTTTGACAACGAGATAAGAACTGAGGCACTATGACTGCCAAAAGGATATCTTCTTGATTTGAGCCTGGGCGTAAAGTGGATTTGCTTTATTTGTTATTCTCGATAGAAAGAAGACCGGTCACCCAAATCGTTCGTCAAAGGACAAAAGGTTTGCATACAGCTCCCACGCGTGTTTAAAGTAAAGCCTCAAAAAGTGCTTCCCGCGTCGTACTCAAGCTTTACTCAAAAAGGCTTCCCAAGACAGGCAGCGGCAGTCTACGTTTTTTTTTCTTTCTTTTTTTTTGCATCATGTTTTTTGTCTACTACGTATAGTCTAGGGGATAAGTTATGAGAGAACTTTTGCCAGACGAGGCACGTCATTTCCGGAGGATATTGGTCGTACTGCAATTCCGCTATGAAATATGCTCAGTACACAGTACCGGTACAAACATAAGCCCAACAAAAGAGCCCCTTAGGGAAAGCTTTCGATACCTTCAGACCGTCTCGCCTAAAAAAATTCCCCAAAGTGTTGCTGGCGCTGGGCAGGCTGGCAGCACCTCTATCTCAGGCAAGACTCCGACGTGATTCTTGAAATGAAATAAATTTAAGATCGCATATTGTTTTGAGGATTGAATATGCAATCAACTCTGAAAAGCTCCTCACATACCCAATATTAAACCTCTACCCTTCTTCTTCCACGCCCTGCCCACCAAGCCCATATGAGCTCATAGTACTCCACGCGGCCAGGAGCCTGCTTGCTGGGCACGAGGCAAGTGCGAAAAGTGATTGTCGCGTCTTCCCAGAAGCTATCTTCTTGCAATCATGTCTATGCTCCCCAATGAGTCCTCAGGCTCGGTCTTTGATAACCCCGGGAGGGTTTACTTCCGAAACCCATATTGTCAACAAGAGAACACAAATATCCAAACGTGACACCGTCATGCAGAAGTGACCAAGGGAACCGGCCTCAGGACATGACGCTCCGGGAGGAGCCGGATGAATCTGCTGTGGGACACGAAACCGGCCTTACTGCAACGTTTGGTGACTCCAGAAAGCCCGAACGTCTTTCTTCCGTTGCATGAACCGTCAGACCAAGACAGCCCCATGTTGTAGAAACCACCAGCCGTCTCCTGTGACCCGTGGCTGCACGTCGTCACACCCGGACTGCGGGTAGGACAGCAGCTCCAGGAAAATAACGCCTCGGGTGTGTAGCGGAGCTACCTGATTGGTTTGCTACAACGGGCCTTCGTTTCACGATATCGGCGTATCTGGTACGGACCTTGGCTGTAGGTCAGGATTTACTCTATAGAAAGATGGTTCTGGAGAGCGGGTTTGCAATGTGAGGTTCAAGGAGAGATTGCCATAATACATGAAATCAAATACGCCTGCTTCTTATGTTTGAAGCCTTTCTGCCACGTCAATCCAAGCTAACTTCAGTTTGTAGCTCCTCGAACATACCAGTACATCTTGAAAATATGAAGTGGCGAGCATGAACAATTATCCTTCGACCATTGCCCCTGGCTGAAAGTCCTTATTGGCGGGGGGCTAGCGTCAAGTTCTGCTCATCGAACTAGATGACGGGGTTGTTAGATGTTTCCGACCTATCCATGCCTTTTGAGCGAAGGGTATAGTAACACTCGTGCAGGAACACCGAATGATCCCGTTGCCTTACAATATCGTTCCACGAAGCCTAACAGTCCCGTTGCGCCCCCGGAATCATTAAATCCACACCGTCCACTAGATCGTCCCGGGGGTCGTGGTCTCTCGTTCCTGCAAGGACTTGAATGAAGTCTGTAGGGCAGGCTTGGCCATCCATAGCCAAGTTCGCCGAGTCCTCACCAGTAAATCGAAAAGTTCCCAAAGTGCAAGTCATTCCCACCCGTTTCAGCGGCATTCGGGCAGACTACCCAAGGTTAATACCGGTACTAACAAATCGAGGGCAGCAAAGAAGTCGCTCGCATCTTTTCCCTGCTACGCTACGTATAGATCCCGTACAGGCTGCCTAGAAGACCATACCACATGAGTAACACGTTCTTTTTCTGCAGACGCCTGAGCACAAGTTTCCTTAGCTGAGTCGTCCAGCATACGCTGTGCCATCTTGGGATCAACACTGTACACATCTACACAACAGGATGCCTTCGTATCACGCCAGCCTCTTTGATCACAAGGTAAACGAGAAAACCAGGAGCCGATTCATATGACCTCCCCCCAAAATTGTACTTTCATTCGAGCCCCCACACTGTCGGTAGCCCATGGTGTGCTTTCCACGATGGAAGTCAGGTAGTGCTGTGTTTTTCCGGGTTTGCTTGATGGTTATGTCATTACAATCCTTCTCCGCTTTTGCGCTCTATGTCTATCTACCGCTATGTATCATACGTAGAGGTAATTCGAGATTGATCTCACGAAAACCTCTGGGGTGATAATCAAACGATACAGTACCGCTGAGCCAAGAGAAAGAGAAAAGCAAATGACACTATCCTCCATTCTCGCTCCAAAAAAAAAATCTCTTCCTTTCGTGTCGAATAGCTGACAGCTGGAATGAAATTCAGATGCATATGTGCGATTATGATGGCATAAGACTCAAAAGGGCAAGGCAAGACGGAGAGAGACAATGGTATAGCACAGCACGAGTTTTCAAGCCCAATACGCCCAAGCAGGTTGGTTGGTTGGTGGTCTCAGTGCCATCAGCGAGCTTTGCGGTTAGAACAATTCACTGCTCTATGACCAGACTCGCCACAATTATGACATGAGAAGCTGGGACGGGAAGTGGGTGAGGCACCTGCACTGGGACCGGAGTTGGACAGACCGGGAGGCATCATTCTGCCGCCTTTTCTTACGTATGGCTTGGCTTGGTTCTGGTCGGCGCCTCGTCCATTTCTGTTTCTGTCGTTGCCATCGCTGTTGTTTCGTCGGGAGCCGTTGGGGCGGGCGTTCCCGTCGAAAGAATCGGAGCCGTAGCTAGCATCGGGATCGTAGTTTGTGTCCGAGTCCCTGCCGAAGTCGTCGGAGTTTTCGGCAGCCTTCATTTCGAACATGCAGCGTCAGCAAACAACTATACTATTGGGCTCGATACAAACTGCGGGTCAGGCGTGAGGCTTGCCTTTTGGTTCTGATTCTTCTTGTGCTTCATGTTGAATCTTTGTATGACGGGGACATCATGATATGCCTCGTCCTCGTCTCCTGTAGACAAGGCTTTTTCTTCTTCATCATTATTATGGTTCCTGGCTGAATCGATAGCCGCAAATCCAACCTGTACCACTTTTATGGCTGAGCGTATCTTCTCATCGTTACGTTTCTGCGATCCCATATCCAGCACCCATCTTGAATCTCCCAGCTCGGCGGCATGTCGGAGCAGGGCCTCTTCGCGCCTCTTGTCCCCGGCATCGAGGGCAGCCTTGACGGCGCGCCGATCGACTATCTTGTCTTCTAGGTTGCCGGCATGAGTGATCTTGCGGCGCTTGGAGGAGAGAGGGGCGGATGGAGCTTGTGATGATGACTGGGAGTCGCGATCGCGAAGCGTTTTGGGGGAGGAGGCGGCGGCATTTGGTGTTGCGACCGCCCTCTGCATAAATTTCATGGTTAGCAAGCCCGACGACAGCGCCGTCTTGCCCGAGGACGTGCCCAATTTTTCGGCTTTTTCTCCTGCCATTTTGGCTGATTTCTGTGGAGAGAAAGTGAGGGGAGGGGGTTTGTTGGGTGACAAGGTGGAATAATATCAAGTGCGCAATAATCCACATGCTTAATGCCGTTGTAAGCAATGCGGACGTCAAGAAATTGGAGGTGATCGTGTTGAGCAGGGGCGGCCAGACCAAGGCAGACCAAGGCAGGTCCGAGCTTCAACGAACCGCGCGCCACATGCAAAACGGCCATCATTTACCGTCAGAATCCCTGCACATGCCACTCCGCCAATCCTGCCTCGCGACCCACTCTTCCTATTCGTCCCCTAGACATCCGTATCGAGCACGTCAAATTAGCTCGCTCACTCTCTTACCCACTCTCTTCCTCACTCACTCCTTCATAGAAAACGAATGATCCCCCATACCACCCCCGTTACAATGCTCCGCCGGATCGCAACTCGCACAGCGTGCCAGCTGTCACAAACCCGCGCACTTTCGACTTCCGCCCGCCGATGCGAAGCCAAACCCGCCAACCTCGATAACAAGGCCGAAACAACGCCGCAAACCCAGCCCGAGGCCGACTCTCTCGGCTTGAAGGAGAATGAGGAGCGCGGACTGACTCAGGCGCCGAACCGGCGAGACATCTGGTCGCGGAGCCAGCAGCCACGAGCCCAGGCTATGGCGGGGCCACGCTTCGAACAGACGGAATTTGATCTACAGGTGCGCCTGCGCTTGCGCTTCACCCAGCAGCCAGAATGACGAGAAGAAAAAAACGAGGAAAAATGGTCATTGACTTCCAGGAATTCCACAGCCTCAAGCCAAAGCCGCCATCGAACTCATACACAAGCAGCCCGTAAGGTGGACACATGACCGCAGCGTAGCCTGCGACGGTGGAGGCGGGCCGGCCGGACACCCACGCATATTCATCAACACGGATAAGCCAGAGATCGCCGTGTGCGGATACTGCGGACTGCCCTTTGTACGAGATATACCTCGCTCTTCCTCTTTGGCGTTCCCTTGTTACTAATTTGCTGGTTTTTGTTTAGGCCCATGAGCATCATCGCCATCATCTAGAGTCTTTACCGCGGACATCGTATCCTCTCGCATAGCAAAATGACCTTTTCGTAGGCACGGGTGGAATAATAGGACATAGCAGCGATCACTATACTACGGGTGTGGTAAGCTCAGGAGTCGAGTTGGGGAAGCATTGTATGGGACTGGTCCGTGCCGTTAGGTAGTTCGCGCTCAAGCGACAGCTACTGCGAACCAATGCTTTGCTACATTTGGCATCCTGTCACGTGTCCTTGTTTCTATCGCACAATTCAAAGCACAGTAGATACGATTCGGAAAGCTTGCGACCCAAAACCACGCAATTCATCGCGTAACATAGTTGGGCGGTAAGCTAAGACTCCACTCTAGATCTATAACTACAAGGGCCAGATCGATCTGCTTGGGAGTAGCAGGGAAATGTCACGGGTGAACAGGAAAGGGAGGTTTCCATTGTGAGGCGTGACTCGTCATGTCTACTCTCCCTGAGACTCCTCATATAGAATACTCCTCTCCTCTAATCTCGCCCGAAAAGCCTCCCATTGCTGCTCCATAACCGGGTTCGTATACTTCCCCACAAACTGCAGCTGCACATCACGCAGCACATCCTCCAAGCGTCCTGTTGTCCTTTCCTCCTTTGGAATCGCCAACACTTTTCTCTTCATGCGCTTCACAAAATCCCGTCTGAATCTTTTGTGCATGTGGACATTTGCGATTTTCTCCTTCCAAAAGTCGCTTTTCTTCTCTTTCATGAGCATTTTCGCATCAAACCGCTCAAAGTTCCTCTTCACCATCTCCACGACACTGGCACGCCCCGAGTCCCGCTTTTCCATCAGCCACATCATCTTCATGAAGGCCTGCGCTTTCGCTAGGATCGCTTCGTTGTCGATAAATTCGGCTAGTAGAGCCGCCTGGGGATCACAGCTCATAAGGTTTTCCCCTGCAGCGGTGGCCAACTCGTTTTGTCGCGCCCGTTCGGCATTGCGTTGCTTTTGAGCATCTTGGAGAGCTTGTTCGCCGATTACTTGTTTCTGCTTGTGGACAACGATAGCGCGGCGCTTTTGGACTTTGTCGAGGAGCTCCCTGTCCCAAGTTGGTAGCCTGTCCATGTATTCGGGGCCGTAGAGGATTTGTATCACTTGCTCCCTGAATTACGCATGTAATTATTTTGGATTAGTATCAGTAGATTTGACCTGTTTGTGAAGATGAACCAGAAGATGAAGTAGAAGGTACATACCACCTGGTCAAAGTATTGGGGCGCGCATTCATCCAGTACTCAGCCTCGGTAGGGGGTTCCGATGATGCTGAAACGGGAGCTGGTTCTGGCGGCGCGGATTCTGTTGTTCCGGGTGGAGAAAACGGTTCGTCAGGCGAGGATGTTGTTGATACATGACGAATGTTGGAATGATGTAGCTGTCGGCCCGGACTCACGACTGTTGGAAGGAGGAAACGAGTGGCATGGCCTCTGAGCTGCGGCTGCTTTGGGTTAAGCAAAGCTCCGGCGATGGGTATGATGGTGTTGAATTGCGAAAAGTGGCGTGCCTGCACCATTGACGCGCGCATTAGCCGCTTGCAGGGCGACATTTGACATCGGATTCGTGAGTTTGGTCGCTGAGTTCTTGTTACTGAAACCCCCACAACTTATATTTCAATCTGGGGAGGAGAGCTCCCCTGATCCCGTCACAGGGGTCGTCCTAGCAAGTCGCCCCGTGCAGTACCTTCATCTCTCCAAAAGTCTATCCAAAAACCGTAGTGCCCAAAGGTGCATTTTCTAAGACAGACATTCCGAGAGACGGAGGTAGCACATCACTCTTGCATCATCACCGCACCAGTGCGGCAGGTAAGGAGTACGGCGTGCGTTCACTGGAACTCGCGCGTAGGGCGCATCTACTCATCTTCTACAATATCAAAGAGAGTCATGAGCGCGCCCCGAACATCCACATTATCTGACCTGACTCTCCTCCTCTTCGCCCTCTTCTTCTTCATCGCCTTCTTCCCGACTCTCTTCCACACATTAACTAATCTCCCGCTTCACTTCCTGCTCATCCCGTTCCACTATCTCTTCAACCCGTTGCGCACCGCCGAGAGCCCCTCCATTACAACCACCGCCATGTCCTGGACCCAGAAGCAATTCACGCTTCCGCCGCGCTCTCGCGGCAGCTACCTCATGACGGACCACGTGACCGCCGCGGTGCCCGAGATTGCGAGCTACAAGGTGGGGCTGTTGCACCTGTTCGTGCAGCACACAAGTTGCGCGTTGAGCCTGAATGAGAACTGGGATAGTGATGTGCGGGCGGACATGAGTGACGCGCTGGACCGGATCGCGCCAGAGTCGGGGGCGAAGGGCGAGGAGCTCTATCGGCATAGCGCGGAGGGACCGGATGATATGCCTGTCGGTCATTCCTCCCTTGTTTCGTAGAGTGGATAGGTATGGAATTGAGGGATCTGGGGCTAACAAAACACATGTGATGATAGGCACACATTAAGAGCGCATTGATAGGTGCAAGCGTGACAATTCCCATCAGAGACGGCAAATTGGTGAGCTTCCACGCTGGACTGTCTTTTGTAGTTATGAAACGGTGGCTTACGAAATGCCTAGGCAACGGGGACATGGCAAGGAATCTGGTATCTGGAGTTTCGAGCCACGAAGCACACGCGGAAGGTGGTTGCGACTATACAGGGGGAGAAGGCTTGATTCATCACACCCAAAACGAGCCAAAACGTATGGAGCTTGATATAATTGCTCTTCATTCCTAATTTTGGACTCTAGCTCCCAGGAAGACGACTTCTTGCCAATCCTGTTTAGATGATCTTGTCCAGTACTGTAGTTATGACAAGCCACCCCACAGCAACAAAGGCTTCGAGTCTCCGGTAACCCAACCCGAGATACCTTTTCAAGAATCCTCACCTCGCTCACTGCACCACCCAGTTTCGTCGAGACTCAGCTTGAGCGCCTGAGAAGCAGCCTCCACATCTCCGCTGATCTTCCAGCTCTTGACCCCAATATGACAATGAGCCTTGCCCTCGTCTGCGCCTCGTCTATGAGACCCTCACCGTGCCTGGATCCTGACTTGTCAGGTCCATGAATCTCTCTTGCATCCAGATGAATATAATCTGCAGCAGTGGTGTCAATTACTAACCCCACCACATGCCCATTGCAAGCAGCTTCCGATGACACTAGCCGTCTTCTTGCTGGCCACTTTCATTCTCGGTGACCGTTTCATAGTGTTGGTGAAAAGCTCAATCCTCGTTATCACTTAGGTACATCCCGTATTAGCTGGTCTCCTCATACTTCATGTCCTGATCGTCACCGGCCAATACCTTGACCTGTGGCACGAACCCCTCGGGCCCCTTCCCCGGCGTCGCCGCCACAACCTCTCCATCTTCATTGACAAATTCGAAGTTGTATCGGCTGAGAAGATGTGGTATGGCTGAGAGCTGGGGCCCGTAGCGGGCTGTGTTGTCGTACAGCTCGAAGAGCGGCACGGCCAGGAGCTTCATGTTCTTCGGGACGCTTAGGACTTCTAGGAGGCAGAGTCAATACAGTCCAGTCTAGTTCTGTCATGCATTTGAGGAGTGAAAAAATGGGACAGGGTGGAATGAGATGGAGTGGGACAAAGGGATAAAGGAATAACGAAAAGAGAACCAAATCCACATACTGGTCTTGGGCAATTGAATAAAGTAGAGTTTCTTACACTCTTTAGGCCGAGTGACGTGAGCGGGGATAAAAGGATACATGAAAGTCTCAAAGTTAGGCCTCCACCACTGAGCCAGACAATCGCCCACCTCCCAATCGCCAGGCTCCTCGCCCTCCCCAATGCGACCGACAGGGGCTAGACGTTCGTCAAGGCGGCTCTTGAACCCGTCCACTTCGTTGTCCTCAGGGCGTAGGTAATCTCCAGGCAGCTTGAAGAAGGCATTGGCGATCTGCAACATGAGGATGTGGGGGTGATTATGCTCATGGCAGACCAGAATGCCCTCGCATGTCCGCCGCATGCCATGTGATGCGTAATGCTCTTCCAGTCGCTTGAGTCTTGCCACTACTGATGGATCCTCCTCTGGTTGCGTCTCCTTTACACCAAAAGTGTAGTTTGATAAGGGATACAGCCGAATTGTCACCGGCTGATTCTCATTGAAGGTTAGTGGGATCGTGGGTGGGTGCGATGACTGTAGCGCTGTGGCTGTTACTGTCGACATGGCTGTGGTGATTCGTGTGTGATCGGTTGCCTCTGTTTGCTGTGTTCTACCAGTCCAAGTTGTACTGCGTGTCTAGAAATGATATGGTAGCTCAGATGGGATCCGAGGCTTGGCAATCTGCTGGGTGAAGTATCCGCGCAATCGCACCAGTTGATATCGTATTACTTCGCGTCAAGTCGCGCATGCGCAAACCGGTACGGAGTGCAGTAGTGTGCCACGAAGCTGCAATAGCTAAACGCGTGTTACGGGTTGGAAAAGTGAAAGCTCCAACCTGTCGCATTGGATGGGGTTGATGTGGCAGAACAGCCTCGTTAGTTAGGCGGTCAACATGTGGCACCAACATGAACTCAAGAATCAAGATGCAGGTACGCATGTACGACCCTCCCGTAACACTAAGCGGAGAATTCGCGTAGTTACTGACAATGATGATGACGGGATTCATGGATTGAACCATGATAGCCACTGTTACTGTCTGGAATACCGGTATCTACGATGTGATACTTGGACCAAACTAGCGAGCCAACTTAGTCCCAGAAGGTCTACGGTGCCGGTAAAGGTTCCGGTACACGAAGAGGAGGACATTTGACTCCTAGGATCGGTTGAGCCATGAACCTGAGAAGACTGGATGTGACTTCTGCCGGTACAGATTGCCTAGGTCTGTCTCCGTGTCAGTATTGTCGATGCCCCGCGGGCGCTTTTCGTCACATGGATGCCTCCCTCTTCGGTCGTTGCTCAGCAGCTTGGGATTAGATTGGGGTTGGGAGGCAGGTGGCACTCAGAAAAGTTGTTGGTGAGAGGTCAGCAGCCCGACCCAGATGCGGAGTGTTACAGCCAGTGGTTGGCAGGGTGACTTCTCGCATTGTGGTTTTGTAAGAACTTTCTTGATGAATATACTAGGTGTCCAGTCGCACTGGTGACCGGTCGACAGGATTTCGACGGTACTGGCACATTACAATGGCTTTTCTACTTCGTCATCTATGTTGAAATCAGGATACCAAGGATACCGGTGCACCTCTCGTTACCCTTCCTAAACTTCTAACCTCGTGACCGACTAGTCTAGACTCCGCAGACAAGTTGTCTTTTCTTCCCTCTTTCTAAAACTCATGTTCATTGGTACACACTAATTACATTGATATAAAATTTATCTTCTAGTACACAGTATCTGACTGGATGTTTGGCGCACAAAGCCTCGAATAAGTGTGGCTTAAGTCGGCTTCCCACCTACTTTCCTACTGGTAGTGGATAGGGGAGGGGAGAAGGGGGGCGTGTTGATGTAGGGATACTCTTCCAACGCATACTGTATCCTGAGGCGCTCTGGGACTTAATGTCACATTGTAAGTAATGTAATGCATACACAGTAGCATCTTGTAAGAGCTCAGGCTATTCTTTACAGCAAGCCACCGCCAAAGGAATCGGAAAGCCGGGTGATCTCGCATTTCATTACTGCCATCGCCTCAAAACAGTTCCCATCACCTGTAAGCCCACAAAGCCTCACGGTACAGTACGCCTCCCGCAAGTGCGAGGCTTGCCGCAAGACAGATTGCTTCCTCTCTCTCTCTCCGTCGATTACGCACTTCCACTTCCCACCAATTGATTATGTGCTGTGGCTTTGACTGCCTGAGGCCTACTTATGCAGAATCTTCGGCACGCCATGGCGTTGGGCAATGGCATGAAACCGGCAAAAACAAAAAACACCTTGCCAGTGACCGTAGCTGCTTCACTTGAGCCGGAAGCCGGTCTGCCTCAGGTTCTGGCTGCATGTGGATCAGCTCTCATTCGCGAGAATAGAGAACTCGACATTCCTCGCCAGCCAACCACATGTCGCGGACCAGAAGTTCGGGTCCGCGGTGTTAATCCATTGGTGGGAGTGAGGAGGCACGGGGCGAGCCTTGTGGGCAGCCCTCCCGTTTTTTCTCTGCAAGGAATGTCGGTCAAGATGCATACATACCCTACCCACGGATGCCCAATGAGGAACGTACGCAGGAATTCCATACTAAACGAGCATAGATCCTGCTCCTACACAGTATATTGTTGAGTATAGGCAGAATATTCTTCCGTATTTAGTGTATTAAAAGAAGATACGTAAACTGGAAAATAAAATAGCAATAACAGTTTACAAAAGAGATTCCGTTTGGTGCTTTGGTTGGTTGTTTCCATGGTGTGCCGGACCCCCCCCTAACTCCAATGAAGAAAATACACAGAGCCCGTGTTATTACCCGTATAATATATACCTCATCCCCTTTTCTCCGTGTGCATCTTGTAAAAATTAGGGATGAAGAGGGCTTCCATACCCGAATCTTTCCGAGGCCATATCCTCAGGCAGACGCCACTACCCGAACCGGTCAACCTTTCGACTATGGTCTACTGTTCTAGTTGAACGCGCCTCCGACTGCCACAGTATACTCCAATCTATATCCTGGATACCGTACCAGTATCGCTCATCAGAATGTGGCATACGGCGGCATCGGTGACGTGTAGCCATTTGGATCGTAGAAGTGCGTGACCGGGACCCAGTAGTACCCCGAGCAACTGCAGCACCCACATACAGTATTACAGTTGGGTGGTATTCCGGCGGCGTAAGCAGGATAGGCGAAATCGCCGGCATACCAATATGTCTGGCACGGCGCCGCGTTAGGCGGAAATGGAGAATGTGTTAACTGTGGAAATGGGATAGTCGGTTGGTACCGGACATTGCACTGCACAGCTGTGTTAGCATGCTTTTCACCTTGTGGCAGTCATTTGACAGGGACGGCTTCTACATACGTCTAGACAACCCTCCATTTGCGGGTAAATGGATGGTGGGGGCTGCATGATGGGCGGAACTGGCTGCGGCGCGGTATCGAAGCATGTCTCCGGTGTTGTAGGCCGGGAGATTTCACCCGGACATGGGGTGTTTGGGTATGTCCCAGTCACTCGACGTCGGATTCGTATGCTTGTGTCGGCATTGCGGCCATCTGCGAATAATATTCTGAGAGTTCTCTTAAAGTCAGTTCCTGCTAGTTGCTATAATAGGCCATGAGAAGTAAAAGGAAGACCATCACTCCTCTGGAATCGAAGAGGATTCAAATTCAAGATGCTCTTATATTCTTACCTGCCACCAAATGGTTTCCTTATTATCAGTTCTAGAATGGGTTAGGCGGAAGGTTTACCAATAAAATTTTCTGTTCTTCGAGGGATAAACGCACCCATGACAGCATCATAGTTCTCCCTCCCTTCAACGAGAACCCAGCCGGAAGTGCTGATTTTGAATATCTCAACCCTCTTAACCTTTCCCGCAGTTCTGAAGTGGTCCTAACGTGGAAACAGTTAGGTATATTTGAAGATGAGTGACTTGAGTCCCGGAAGATAGGTGGGTACGCATAGCATTCTACATAATCCGAAAGAACTTCTGGAGGTTATACACACTTTGACTTGCTGCCAGGTAGCTTGCCAGGGCAGCTGTCGCAGAATTGTAAGTCTTTGCTCGCTTCAACTCAAGGATTCAAGACCTCCTGTATCATGACGCACATTAGAGAAGGTAATATAGTAATATCCTGTTACAGATCCAGGTCCGACCTGCGTTAAGACGGTGTGATTAACGGGCAGCTGAGTGGCTGTCTGCATGATTTCGGAGGGCCGAAGAGCTGGCGTAGTACCAAAATGATGCCTCAATACTTCGGCGGTCACAACCGTAGAGTGTGATGCAGAGACGGATGGTGAAGCGTCGCTGTGCTTGCCTGCTGAGACATTCGAGAAGTTCCAATGATCGAAGAGAGGAAAAAAGATTAAGAAATTGTCTAGAAGGAAGAGCTTAAGTAGACAGCGGTGCGATAGATGCCGGTTCTGTTCATAGGAGCTAACGAAACTATACATCGTCACCCAACCCCAAGCATGTAAGGGAGAGGATGGGTTGATGACTGAAGGACGGCTCGGTTTTCAACAGGCAGAAGTCCAGCACAGCGGTCCACCGAATGAATCTAGACTAGAGGGCCCGACGAACTAGAAACGGCCTCTGCGCTTGCAGCCCACGGGGTCTGTTGTGCAACCGTCAACTCAACCTCACATACGTGGCATGGTACCGGTTCGAGAAGGGCTCTTGAGACGAGGAAGTAAACAAGGGTTCAATGACAGCGCTATTCTGATGTGGCCAGCCGTCCTGAGGGCGTGAGGTGATAGGCGCCCGTGGAATCACGCCGTGTGTAACAGCATGAGAGCGTGGAGCTTAAGCCACACCGGCTTGCTGCAGAGTTCTTCTCGGGACGGTGCTGTGGCTCCTCCTGTAAACTATCATGTCCCTGGTTCGCTACTTAGGGGGGTGTACAAACCAATCTACCTCACTGTTTTTTATGAGAAAAGCTTGGAACTCCTGAACCGGCGTACACGTTGGGTGTCAGTTGAGCACTGAATCACCTCCCGGCCCAAGTGCATGGATCAGTCTGTAATCCCTCGGGCCTGGAAGCATCGCTGATGTCCCGTTCAGGAAGTATCCCCTTGGCTCGGTTTGACCTCATCCTTACGAGAATTTTGCGGGAATGGGGTTAACTCGAGCCTGAGGAGGTAGGGTCGTCCTCGCCTATCATTTGAAGGAGCCGACAATTTTGAGTTCTTCCATTCGCAGGAAAGTTTTGTGCAGTAACATTCACCAAACAATTTTCAGATTTAGATTTAATTTCGAATACGCCTCGCAGCATCAACATGAAATTTTATGATCAAGCAGATGTCGCGAATGGTGGTCCCACATCTCCGCGATGTTGATCAGAGCATGGGCTAGACGCGCGAAGCCTCCAGCGCTAGTTCAGACCATAAAGTGAAGCGTGCTTGTTTCGGTGAGTTCCGGATCGTAAATCAGGTTTGATCATTTCTTTGACCAGGGTAAGCAAGAATATCGGCAAGTAGGACAATATGCAAAATGCATCAAATGCCCGCCATCTTCTTAAACGCGAACGTATCGTCGACCCCCACGTCCTTTTCAGGATCATCGTTGTCTTCTGAGTTTGCTAAGAGCTCGGATGGCAACACAGGAGTAGGTGGGCGTTGACTCAAAATGGGATTCTTGTACCACGGTACCGCCTCGCTTGTATCCCCAAGAAAACTCACCACGCAGAACTCACGGTTAGCAAACAATATCGTAGGCCCTTCTGTAGACGTGTTGAGCCAACTTGGATTGGTTCTTCCCCGGGTTTGACCTCCTGGCAAATGTGAGGCGAAGTCAACAAGTCGGGGACCTTCGAGGGGGTCCCATAGAGACAATGCAGCACTATCCGGGATAGCAGGGCCTTCGCATTTCAAGAGCAGC
>JAOYMO020224850.1:0-30746 GCA_025802455.2 Iodosphaeria phyllophila | reverse complement strand
GTTTTGTATCTCCTCCCTGGCCAGTCACAGCGCTCCCTTTGGACAGACTGTGAAGAAATGCTTTTCACAGCAATGTACAGTAGTGAGCGGGCTCGTTTCATTGGAGAAGATTCTGCTGTTCACTATGCAATGAGCCGCTTACACACTACTGACAGTATTTTTAGGGCTTTCTCTACCTAAAAGTAAGCCGTTGGAATCATGGTTCCGATCCTCCTCGGAGTTTATCAGAGTCTAATTGCTCAGATAAATCAACAGTACCGGCATGGCGGCTTACTCTAATTACATATTTGAATATCCATCCTGGATATATGGAGGACATTAGAATCCCCCTGTCACTACTGACAACATCAACACTCACACCGTTAGGATTAATGAACATAGAGTCAACCGAAACGCTCAAATGTAATTATCGGTTGTGTTCCCGAAGCACCGGTTCGACGGGATGGATGGGTGAGGCTTCATTTGTTATCCTTCTTTCATCTACTTAGGATCACACGGTCGGTTTCCAAGTCCCGTTTCCACGTCTGTTCTCCCTCTCACAACAAACACGAATCGAAAGTGACGGTTTCCCCAGCTCACCCTATCTCTACCAATCAACCCTTTCTGGAAGTAAATCAGTCAAGCAGGTAATTGCAGTAGCGTCTCTAATAAAACTCACATGCGCTGTCAACGAAAATTTGGATTGAGCACGGCAACGTTTCGTGGGCATAGCGAAGCACAAATCTTCGAAACGAGCGGATCGGCTGTTTTGCCCATGCCAGTGCCGATGTTCCTCGCAGCGCAGTGCTGACGCCACGGATATCTCCACGCCATGTTCCGGAATGTGCCAGCCAATCAAGGCCCCGGTACTGGCTAGTGCCAAGTGGCAATTTCGAGGGAATTCCTCCCTTTTGTCCAGTTTTCAACGAATTTTATTTCGCCTGATGCTGAATGCTAAGCAATGGGCCTTACGGCAGAAGCTCTCGGTTGAATTTGATTTGTTTTAAGTCCAGCTGAGAGTGTTCTCGGCCCGCGTTTTACCAAGAACTTGAAAGAATTACAGAGGATAATTTTTCAAGGGTCTCGGCATCACTGGTATAGTACCACTACAGTATGCTCTAACGTAGAACCCCACCTGACAGGCCACTATCCACCGTAAGTAACATGAATTGGTGTTACGCTTGCCTGGCCCAGGACGTTACTTGGGTGGCCCGCGAGGTGGGATTCTACGTTACGCGAATCGCAGCGGATTCATCCCCTCACCGGTAGGATCCACCCACCCGGAGAATGGACTGCTATCAGTACTGCGTAGTCGTTCTTCTTAAGTCTGCCAGGATAAGGCCAGTGGATTCTGTGGTTAAGGGAATGCAACTCTCAAAACCTGTCCTCGTGGGCGGTGGCTCCATTGGTTTTGCAGGGTTTTTAGTTCTTGTGGGGCTACAGAGCCCATATTTAGCTCTGTTGGGCCCCAAAACACCTAGCTAGATAAAAGCGGTAAGATAGTACTGTTTGATTTAGTAGACATTTCCACCTAAGGCCTCGAGCGTTCATCACTTGAAACATTTATGTGGTCTGCCCTGGATGGTCCGTGAAGCAAAAATGTAGGGAGGGGCATCCCGGCGTTGCTACAGTAACTTCTACAGCACATAGCCTACCAGTACCGGGTTGTATCTCCATTGGCATAGATGTGTATCCTAGAACTCTTCGTTTCTGCGATATCTATTGCATATGAGCATCACCAACTAGAAGAGCCAAATAATACTCTCTTCTTCAATTCACAATGTACACCTGATCTATTATTTGAATCTCCATGGATAGATTTGACTTACATGCGTGGGGTAGCGTCAAGTAGGCCCTTCTCCCACGCCGAGCAACCTGCTGGTATCCTGGTTTCCGGCAGATGTGGGCGTCAGCCACACAGCAGGAAGGCCAGAGCGTTTCGATTCTGGTCAAACCCCAGGTTTCCCACTCAAGGGTAGCAAGCGAGCAGGCTGGAGCGTGACAACAGAAGCCGGTTGGTCAGATTACTGACCGCAGCCGAATTGACAACATTTGGCTGCGGTAGGTAATCTGACAGGCCGGTTTCTGCTATCACGCCCCAGATAGGATAATTAATTGTTTTCAGTACTGTAGATCAAGTTATGAGTCAGCGTAGTTCATGAGCAGTTTCTGTGAGTACACAGTAAAGATTTCGAACTAGGCCGGTGATGTAGAGATGCACGAAGGAAAGAAGGAATACTATAATTCGTACCGATGCTGTACCGCTAGGCAAGATAGGCGTCGGCGTTCGTTGGCTCTATACTCTTTTGCGTCTAGAAGCTGCGCTATATTTCCTTCCCTCCGGCAATGCCGCAATGACTTGCTCATTGTAACGTAGAAGGATTCAGAAAGCGCATGCAAACAAGACAATGTGCTTGTGCCGCTAAGATACCTCTCCAAGCCACACAAGGACCTGGAAAAGAGTAAGGCATACGAACTAGGCATGTTAGCTTACGCCTGCGCTATTGCACTGCCGTTGTGAAGGACCCTGTGATGCACTGAGCATTAGGAAACTCATTGAAAGGTTCAGCCCAAACCCGCTTAGACCCTGAGCTCGACCAGACTACTTAGCTTTACGAGTGTTTTTCGGGGGTTAGATGAAAGCCCATATCGCTAGTGCCGCTAACGAGATGTCCCTTTCGGTGAATGAGATCAATGGTTTTCATCCAGAATATACCGTGGGTTTCCCACACATAACGCTGGATCCTGATCAGCGAAAGCATCCGAAGACGGCCGTAGGCTTTGGTCTTCTGGTGGAAAGCTTTCTTGGCGGCTAGACCTTGAAAATGGCGGGTGATCACTCCCATACATAGTACGATACATTGAATTTTGAGATTCTACTGGGCGGCTTTCAATTTAGATGTCCGTCTGGCTCCTAGCGCAAGCTGGGCGAATTTACAAAATAACGCCATTTAGTAAGCCTCTTAACTGAGGCAGGTCATTGTCAATCATACAGATACACTATGTATTGGAGAATATTCCTTACTTTAGGGCAGCTCGGCGATATAAAAGATGGCGCGGTTTATCCAAAGTTCAAGGATTACCATTGACGGTGTCTTCCCATCGCAAATTACGATGGAACAATTCCACCCCTATAAGGAAACCTCACTTACTCTGGCGATGAAGACCACGGTATCACCGTTGGCGGGCTGCCTCCAAGTTTTCCATGCGTTATACTCAACTCCAAAGCGCATTTTGATGCGTTAAGATGTAAGTGGCACCATCGTTCAAATATTGTGTGATTTCTGTCTGGGAATAGAACATCGGGAATACGGAAGTAATTGGCCCCACACATAGTCATCAATGTTCTGTCGTTACGTCCGAGATGGATGATTCGACTAATACCTCACAGACTGAATTCTGTCTCATAGAACTGCAAAGCCGTTGATTGAAAACGAACGGGTTAAACGATGGACCTCGATGCGCTAAGCTCGCCAGTCAGAAGGAACTGGACGTTCATGGCAATAGATCTAAATGTGTTTGTCGGAAGTGTTAGTACGCCTTTGCAGTCAAGAAGAGGTGGCCGATAATTGTTCTTCTAGCGACGAGGCGACCCTACCTCCGCGAAACTCTTGCGCGGAAAGGGTCATCTCCTTGCCAAGGAGTCAGCTGGAACATCCTAAAGTCAGTTTGCCAGGAGGTTTTATCGCTTAACGAAACGGCGTGTCACCTACCTTAGGGCATAATCCTCAAAGCGGAGCAGGATATCGAGTGCCAGTCCTACGGCAAACTGTTGAGACATTGCTGCAGCCATTCAGCATGCCGAGACAGAAACACAAATACTTGGTCTCATGGCTCTGGCTATCTTAACTGTGTACTGGTATAGCGTAATGAGTGGTAAGCTCAAAGTGTATTACGAGTTCAGGAAGATACTTTCCTGACGGTACGATACCTCACGGTTCATTTGCGCAAGAAGTTTGCCTGATTGATGTCTCTGTAGGAGCCCGCGTTTGAGGAGTCAAGCTTCTTTGCAAAGGATTTAGGTAAACATAAGAATAATGGCTCAAGTCTCTCGTAATATCATGTTTGGTTTGATTCAGTGTTTGGAGTCCGTCTCCCGATGGAGGAACAAGACACTTATCCCCGAGTTTGTGCAGGTCTGTCATGTCTCACTCACGACGTTCCCCTCCAAAGCCGACAGATATCGGCTCTGGCTTACTTTCCGTCTTATCTGATATTTCGTTTTTTCCGGATCTACTCATCGATGAGAAATAGAGACAGCTTCATTCTCGGACAAAACAGATTACCAACAACAATCAACTAACGTGCTGGGAATCACACTGAGTGATCCCAAAACTATGTCATGAGTTCGCATGCGAAATCTGAGCATCAACACACGCAATTCCAAATCCACATTTCTTGTCAGAATTCGAATTTGGATCGAGACGTTCTACCTCAAAAGCGAATTAGGTTCATTCATAGATTTTGGACGCAGTCCTGACCTGGAGCTGGCCGATCTCCCACCCCATCTGCAAGTCGAGAGATTCTAAGAACCGACAGAGTTTCGATATTCCCGGTACCGTAGTGAAGATTGGCAGTTGTAGAGACAATCCGTGCCCGACAAACTGCACTGAGGCCTAGGTGCCCAGAGGCACCGGTATGAAGTTGACCGCTGACAAAATATCATGCGTTACTTGTACAATAGGTTAAGGCTTCCCAGTGGATCGCACCGGTACATGTCCGCTAGGAAGGTTGAAGCGGGTTCATCGTGTGCAAAACCTCATGCAGCCGTTGCAACCCGTGAAACATTGGAAATAGGGCTGAGAAGCGGGTCACGCCAGTGCCGTGCAGTAGATACCAGGTATATTTAGGGTTTTCCTGGCATGCGCAACATCAGCTATGGACACACGTGATGGGGCAGCATGCTTCATTTAAGACTTTCTAGGACAACCTAGGTGAGGGAGCAGAGTGTATAGTTTTTAACGAACAGAAGCCAGCCGGCCGAAGGCCAGTCATGGCCTATCTACTGTGGGCCCCCGAGCGGGCATATGGATGCTGGTGGTAGATCATCATTCAAAAGACTTTGCGTCAGTACTGTAAGAACGTCTCAAGGAATTACCTCGTTTCTGGAGACACTTTTGGTACACAAGAAGGCCTTTTGGCTCTTCTTGACATGACTAGCCGTTCGAAACGTTTGAGGAATCCCCACACTCTGTAGATCTCGAATCCGCGAGCTTGGCAGCTGGCCCCCACCCGGGCGGCGTCGGAGATTTAATCCAGCAAATACTGAGTAATGAACTCCAACCAAGTCCACGGGACTGTTTTCTCAATTCAAGAATCAAAATGCAAGAAACCCCACAACAATGCAGAGTTGAAATGCTCTTTCGATCCACCGGTGACCACTGCCGATTACCTGGCCCACGCGATACGCAGTACAGTTGCATAACAACAGCTGGGTCGGGAAAAGAGCTCAAAACATGGCGTTCTTAGAACCGGCACTTGTAGCTAGTGTCGATCAAAGGTCCGGGGAAGTAGGGTGGATTGTGGGCCTGTATTATGTAACTTCCCCAGGTTAGAAAAGTGGAGTCCGCGACATGCAAAGGACCCTGAAAGTCGCTGCATTGATGCAGGTAACTCCTTCGGTGTTCGAGTCTGGAGTGGTTCTCCGTGCTCAGTCCCTTGCGGTTTAGTTTTCGTGGTCATTGAATGTGGAAATGACCGACTAGACTTCAGCTGTGGACAATTATGGTTGCTTAGTAGCTAGTAGCAACAGCAATACCCCATCGTCCGCTTCTACGAGGCCGCGTAGCGTCAGTACGCTATTGACATGCAGCTTTTGAGGAAGTTTGGTTGTACCTCCTAGTAGCAGCATGTTCGTCTACAGCGGTTTCGTCTCAGTGACGAGCGTTTCCAGAGCTAGCCAAGGTATCTGTGACGAAGGATCACCACATGATCAATTGACCAAGTCAATGCCATTCTCGTTTGATGCATGGAGAGCCTAGTTACACAACTCAGGTGCCAGCTGTTATTCCCTCTCGCTCGCCAAGGGTAGCCCGTGCTGTCTGTGCAACACAAGATCTCGATTAATTGGGCCTACAATTCCTTTTCATGACAGAAGCGTTTCCGCTTATTAGCCAGCCCCACATCCACATTACCCCAGATGCGGGTAGAACTATCCGGGGAAGAGGCGTGAAGGAGGTGTGGGTGGTGCGGTGGTGAATGCTGGCAGGTAGGACGATTCAAGGATTATTCTTGTTTGGAGTAGGCCAGGCAGGCAAGGGAGTAGAACTTGGTTGGTCGTGAAGCGGCAGCTCTGCACGCCGCTGATGGGATGGATGGTACATGGGCGGACAGTGGGATGTTGGACTACTAGTGAAACGGTTGACTCCTCTATTAAGTCTCAACGGGCTCCCCCTTCTTGTTCTTGGTACAGTCGTGCCTAAGGTCCATCACTCTCATCTCCCATTACTATTGCTGCTTTACTCAACGACTTCATCCTATCCACACCCGTTAATCGGCGAGCGGGATGTGACAGAGTTTATAATAAGGTTTAGATACTATCGGTAAACTAGACCTCGCGTCCTCGAGAAGACTACCGCTAGACTGGTACGTTACCCCTCTCTGTGTTGCCGTTGTCTACAAGTCCTCAGCCATCACAACGTCGGAAACGTCATCAGCCTAAACCCTTTCTGCTTTGCCTGGATGAAACGCTTTAGCAACCATCCGCGGTTACTCATACAAAGCACATAATAGACTCATCAACGGCGTCTTTATTTTGCATCTACCCTGAAATAAAATATTTCTGAACACTCTCCACCACCTATTGTCAAAATGCCCATCCGCATCCCAAAAGCCCGTGCCACGGAGGGCGTCGCCTTCGGCCTAGCTGGTCTCGGAGCCTTCGCACCCTTCTGGTTCATGCTCCCCGGCGCCGAGGAGCGTCTCGTAACACAGACGACACGATGGGCTCCTCGGTGGGAGCGTAGTATCTCCTTCGCGGCACCGCCCGTCCGCACCGTTGCTCAACGCGTCGAGCCGCCCATCGCTCGCAACGTGCGCAAGATCCCGAAGAAGCTGCCGCTCGAGCGCATGGCACTCGGACTCGAACGTGGGATCAAGAGAAGCCTCGATCGAGCTGGGATTCCGAGATCATGAAGATGGGTTTCTGTAAATGTGAAGGTAGATGACGGAAGGGAGGAAAGTGATGACATGGCTTATACATGGATTCATGGCGACTTGGAAGACCAAAGGCATACACGGGAGGAAACTGATGGATTGAAACACGATTGCAATGAGCTTATGTCTGTTATGGAGATGGAGGGGATGATGCATAGCACTTGTTTTTCTTCGATTGTACTGTCTCTAAGGGCTTCATATTGCCAACGCTATCCCTCGACTGGGAGAGGGTCTACGGCAACTCAAATCAATGCAACAAGTAAAAGATATTCGTGTTCCCTGTTCTCTTTACTGTCCCTGACCGCACGTGTGGATCAAGAGACAGCGCGGTGTCAGCATTAGGCACTGAACATCACTGGAATGCTCAGTCTTCTGTCTTTAGCCCTCTTTGTCATCAATCACTTTCTGAGAAATCAATACGGACATAAAACACTTCATCGCTATCACTAGAAACTACGCAAAACGTTCGGTCAATATTGGTTAGGAATTCATTGAGTTGTACTAGCGGGCTAGCTCCGATAACAGCGGAAAACATTAATCGTGACGGCATGACGCCTCAGCCGCGACATTGCCCCTTGATCTACAGCAGAGATGCCGCAGAGTTGCGAAACAGTTATGCCTTTCGCTCTATCCTGATGAGCTACTCTGCTCAAACAGAAAACCCGCTCGGGAGCCTCTTTGTAGTTAGACGCACGGGAGAACTCTTGCTCTTTCTTTTCTGCCTGGCAGCACGTACCGGTATCGGATATGTGTACTGTCCACCCTGTACACACTGTTAATATTTTCTATCGGCCCTGTTACCGGTATTTCCAGGTTGCCGGTATCAGGAGTGTGGAGGTTCCGGGCGGCCAGGAATCTTACCACCAAAATATGCAGCGCAAAACTGGCCAATTGAGCGTTATACTAAGAGCTACTGACTGTTGAAAAAGGGATGAAGAACTTGCTAGTGCGCATTCTACCCATCACAAAAATTCAACCTCAATACCTAACTCCAGATTCCTTGTAAGTCAGCCAGGTCTTCAAGCCGTCCACCCTCTAATTGCTCTGCAAATTTAACAGCGACTTGGAGTGCCACCAGTCCCTAATCCATAACGATTAGTGCCTCCTCCTGCCCTCCTCATCCCCACCGTCAACTTAAATCTCGGAATGCGCAGCAGCAAGCTGGTCAAGTATGCCCTTAGTGGAATTCCCTACTATCTCGTCAACGGGATCAACAATGTCCTGGGGATCCATGCAATCCTTGATGGGCGGCTGTGACGTGAGCTGAGCGGGTAGTGGCTAACGGAGCATTCTTTGCGTAGACTAATTAATTGAATGTGAGTTTTTGCTGTGCACTATGTGCTATTGCTACGCATTTTGGATGCGGGTGCTATGTAATCGAAGCACTTGTCGAATATCTCTTTTTGAAATACTGAGAAAGCTCTACCGGTACAAGGGGGCCAGGTTCTCTCAAACAAAATAACAAAATACTAAGGTCTTCACTGTTCTTCCCTGCTCAGCGGACTATTATGTGCAGGGTCGACATCAATTGGATTTTGCATGGTGAAGCCCTAAAGAGGGTGGATTGTTTGGACTTGGAAAGATGGAATTCGTTACCCGAAATGTCTTTGATAGATACCGGCAACCTAAACCCACCTCCTGAAACGTGACCATCGTAAACTTCATAAGATAATCGCAACATGTATGAGAATGGAAAGAAGACTACTAATACTACAACATCCTTGGTAGCCACGGCGATTTGGATCAAGACTGTCAACGTAATCCCCCAGGAACGCCTATTCTAGTAATGAGGAAAAGCGAAGTACAACTCAGCTAAAGCCAAGTTTTGAACTCCTGCAACGGCCTGTAGCTAACCACATTCCAAAGCTAGTCCAAGGGGTATCATCGGCGTTGGCTCCACAGTTCGCACGATCGTACAGGTTGCGAACGTGAAGTGGTAAAAGAAGATGAAGTTGAAGACGCCTGTTTTTACAAATGCCCGGTGGGCTAGGTCTAGCTAGGTGCAGGTGGTTATGGACCCACAATTGTGGACCGGAGGATCTTCCAACATCAACTCAGACCAAGATGACTTCATCTCGAGATTTTGGCGAATGCAACCGGCTCTTCCGTTCCCGAAACCCACGTAATCAGAACTGAACATCGATGCTGTCCGCACAGACTTTAGGAACCGAGGATCTAAAATGTATAATATTCTCGGTTGATAGAACACCCGTTTGCTCTATCGAAAGACAGATATTGGACCAAGGCGAATATAGACTTAACGACTTGGCAGCCGATTACTACTAGCAAAGTTCTAAGTCGACACTCACTACAACTCCACCCTTATCAGGGAATTTCAGTGCCACGCCACCGCCCCAAGCGAACGACAGATATAGGATGATTCGGACAGATCAATGGCACCGTTCACCAGATAATGGCTGACCTGAATCTATTCTTCGGATAAGCCTCCAAGGGTCCTAACGTACCGCGCGGTTGATGTCTTGACTTCCAAGTTCGAGCCTAGACACAATATTTCTTGCTCATGAAGTAGGGTGACAAATTAGAACACCACCATCAGCTTTCGAAATGCATTCATGCTTCAAGTGGATGACAATGAACTGACCTGTGCCGCAATCGCTAAGGCAGTGAAGTTACCCCGAGACCAGAATCTACAGTGGGTCTCTGAGAAAAACATGATGGTCAGATCAGTCTGTCTGAAGCTCCCTTACTAATGGGGCCCTTTAGTTGAGAAAGGTGGATATTCAACCCCGAGCTGGGTTACATTCTTATCACGGTTAGAATAATATGGTGGCACTTAGATGATCAAAATGTTTTGGATACAACGTATCGTCGAATGGTAAGGTCTCAATCCAGTAACCGGAGCTTAGATGAACTGAATAATACCGGTAGACCGATGGACGTCGTCGAATTGGATCTACACATCTAGCATGGGGGCTTGGACGTTTGAAGAGGCTACGGGGAGTGAAGCAATGCATGCAGACGCGCAACAGGAACGAGCGAAACTGGTAATTCTGTCTTCTGGAGCCGCCCTCGAAAATGATTTGAAATGCGCGATTCTCTATATATCTGCTGATATGGAATGCCTCAGCCTACCGAGGCCATAAATAGGGCGTTCCTCCCGTAAGCGACTTTGGGGCACGGGGCTGGGCAGAAGCCGTAAAATGGCAGGGTTGCAAGCCGAGATAGGATCCAAACTTCGACGGAGGAGCGCCTACCTGCGTGGAAGGAAATTGGCCCCCAAGGTGCCACCGGCCCAGGCGTGATTACCGGTATGGGTCGATGCCGTATGCTTGGGCAAACCAAATGCGGACACTCTAATTGGCCAGTACGGTAGAATCTCGGATTTGTGTGGGCGCTAAGGGAAGGAACCATGAGCACAGACCACATTGAGGTACTGCGATAGGCCTGAGCACCTGGCAGAATTGACCGGTCGCATGCCATCACATAGCTTCAATCCACCACATTGTCGTTGTTGTCCCAATGCATCACCCAACATCACAAAAAAAAAAAAGCCCCTAAGAGATAACATGGCTGTCTCAAAATCGCCATGTCAGAGACAATGAGATGGCCGGGATGGGTCTCAAAATTTCATCAAATACTTACAAGGTGGTGAGTGCTGCAGGGCAAGCACTTAAAGTGCAGTACATGCACAGCGATGTATCACTTTGATCTACCGTACACTCCACATTTCCAGAAATATGGCAGAAAAATGACCTTGAAAACCCTAAAATAATTATCTCCTCCCGCAATTTTGGGTTAATCGAAAATTCCTTCGATCATGTTTGAGATAATTAGATTATCTCAAACACGTTGAAGGAATTTTCGATTAACCCAAAATTGCGGGAGGAGATAATTATTTTCAGGTTGTGTTAGGTGTCCGCATGTAGTTTGCCCAAGCATACGGCATCTGCTCAGAAGCCGCGGCGGAATTCCCCGTGCCTTCCGTGAATTCCATGCAAGGACGTTGGCTCATGAAAGAGACAGTGATGGTTCATCAATCAATCGGGGCGCGTTTCCATTGTTCTCGTCATCCTGCATGGCGACTTTTGGGGCACGTTTATCCAGCGGGAGGAACTAATGGCGTGGAAGTGACGCATGTCAGATCCGCCGGTGGCAGGATGGCGAGGGAGGGATGTGAAGGAGGCAAATGTGGCAATTGTATTTGGAGTCTTTTTGTATGGTGAATTAGGGCAGTCCTTTTTATCTTAAAAGAGCAGGCAAGCCATGAGGCAGGCCTTTGCATGTGTGCCACAAGCTGATCCGGCCGTCCTGCACACATGGAGATAAGCACCAAGTGGAAATTATCGTGGACTGGAGCTGACATTATTTGAAATATTGTAAAGGTACCGTCGGTACCCCTGTTGGCGCATACCAGTTCGATACGACTTTTCTACGGTGACTGTGTGGCAACAGAGAGGGAGCCGTTGCACTTTCATGCACTCTTCGGGCAGATTTCGCCCATCATCCCTGCATAGCACACCCGCTAACGCACGCGCGAAATGTGCTTTCCAGTGATGTGCCCCAGTGGAGACCTTTTCATTTTTATCTCCCTATCGAAATCTGCTCTGGCAACACACACGCGGCAACAACTGACCCAGACCACAGGCGCAAAGGGCGCTCGCCAAGGCACAGTAGGCGAGAAGAGGGCGCCGCTTCCTGACAGCCTGCATCTATATCCTTGCGTACTAACCAGGAACAGATACAAGGGCTTAAAGAAGTAAGGCCACAAGGGAAAAAATAGTAAAGAAGCAACGAAAGAACCGAGGGAAAGAGTATAGTCCAGCCAAGACTTGGGACGCTAGTCATTCAGATAGTATTGTACGCTGCTGTAGCTGGAGACTGCAGATTGACTGCAGCGTGCAAACGAGCAAGCCAAAGGGTTGCCTGTCCCTCATCGGCGCTTTGGGGGGGAAGACAGAAAAAGCTTGGATTTGGACCTTGGACTAGGAGTGGATAGCGAGTGTGGAAAGAAGCTCAGGTCAGCTTGCACGTTGGACCGGGTGTCATCGGCAAAAAAAAAAAACTTGAAACAAACAAAGCAAACAGGGACGCGACCCTCGAAGGAACCTATCACACGGTGGGACTTTCCCATTAAGCTTGCCTTGCTCACCACGAGCTCACCCCCTTTCATCGCCGTCAGATCTGTCCTTAGCACCCGTCACCAATTTGGCATCATTATTCCACCATCGTCGGTCGTTTCCGCAAATGCCTGAATGACAGCTCCAATGCTGCGATTGTTCCAGTCTGCTATCAGCCCGCCGGCCGTCAACAGCGTCTGCAGCCCGCCTGAGTAGCAGCAGCAGCAGGCTCAGCAGCAGGTTCAGCAGCAGCAGCAGCAGCAGAGGCAGAAGCAGCAGTGATGACGCAGCCGCTGCATTCGGCCAAGCGTAGTCGGTCCAACACGTCGTCGCACGATTTCACGAACGTGGCTCCGCAAACTACAGCTCCGGCCCTTCGTCAGTCGAATTCACAAGCCAATTTGGCATTGTACGACCCGTCGGCCGTTTCCGCTGTCGCCGTTTCCGGATCATCGGCCAGTACAGTGCCGATCCAAGCTCCGGCTATTGCCTCTGCTACCTCTGCTGGTAACGCCGCTCACACCGCCCACGTTCCTCACGCCGCGTCCTTGTACGACACCAACAACGTCTACGGCCAGATCTCAGCTCCTTCCGCCCTCGAGGCTCAAGTCCAAGCACAAGCACAAGCAGCACATGTGCAAGCTCAAGCTTATGGCACCTTCGCCGGCTCGGGCCAAAACCATACCTTTAATACCAATGCCTTCGGGGGTCCGGCACCGACAGCGTTTGCTACCTCAACAGATCCCTACGATCTACGTGCCCACACACCGGCTCAGTCAAACCCGTTTGTACCTACGTACGCTACGAGTATCTCAGGATCCAGCCATTCCGCGTCCTATCCGTACATAAGAAGTCGTCCGCCGAGTTCAGCCGGCCCAGCCAGCTACTCGCCATCTCCTGCTCCCCCGTCATCCAGGCAGAGCTTTCACCAATCACAACAATCCCAACAGCAACAACAGCATCATCACCATCACCATCACCACCAACCTTCTCCTCTACAGTCTCACTTCGGCGAGAGCTATCATAATCCCTCCGATAATCTGTCCACCCCTTTATATATACCCAATGGACTATCACTATATTCCGATTCCGCTCTCGGCGCTCAATTTAGCCCCTCCTTCCCCCAAACTCCCGCTACAGGCCACCATGAGAGCCCGACAGATTTCCCCGATGATTTGCATGAAGACCACGACGATGAAGACGATCAGGAACTAGACGCCCAAGGCGACCTAGACCCCGATTCGAGTGAGGTACGTCTTCGCGGCACGAATGGCTATGGGTCCAGGCCTGACAGCTTGCACCTCCAGGAGGAGATCCTACCCATCAAATCCGAGCCGGACCACGAACAACCCCTCAAACCCCCCGACTTCAAGTGTACCTGCAAGAAGGGACGGGGCCGGAAGAAAGCCTGTGAGACTTGCGTCTGCAGTAAATATGGCAACGCATGCACCGATGCGTGCTCCTGTGGTCCCGTGTGTGGCAACCCTTTCCAGAACCTGACAGTCTTCTTCGGCCCCTTGGACAGGTTCCCCCAGGCCTGTGGTCCGAATCCTTGCTTCTCCACCTGGCTCTTGAATCAGCCTAACGTCGAGGAGCTCGACGCTGAGCTCCTCATCGACGTTGTTACCGACGACGACAAGTCCTGGGACAGCATCAAGAAGCATATCAAGCCTTTCAAGGAATGGGAAACCAAATGGAACAAGTCCAAGAACGCCAAGGCCAGGAAATCACGTGATGACCGCGAAGTGATCGAGTTCGAACTACTCCGGGGTGCTCTAGGAAATTGTAACCAGGACAATTTCCACGGGTACTCGTACAGCTTCTGCGAGGGTGCGTGGGTCTTATCGAGCCAATGGAAGCATTGCACGGAGTGCAGGGTCTGCAGGCCGAATAACGAGTGGCACTGCGATGAGCATAAGCGGTGCTCGAAAAACGGCGTGTGTGCGGGCTGTGCGGGGCCCTATCAGCAGCACCAGCAGCGGATGGTCGCGCCGGCCATGGCATTGCAATAAATAGACTAGGGCGGAAACACGGTGAATAGAGAAAATTTGGAGGCTGGTTGAGAAAACAAGAAATGGGTCACGAAGGTTTAGGCAGGCAAGGGTTCTGACGGCACCTTAGAGGCGTTGGTTCTGGAGCGATGGGTCATGACCATAGACGCGACACGTATAGGCCTGTTCATTGTTCCTCTTTTTTTTTTTTCTTTTTTTTTTTCTTTTTTTTTTTTTGCACTAAAGCATTGCTAGGGAGTCATGGGTCATGCTCATTTTCATTTTCATTTTTCAAAACAGAACAGTTATTACTGCTATCTTGGCCTATTTTCTTCTCAGTTTGATCCATTCTGGGCTACTATCATCACTATCATTGTCAGGGCGGAAGGTGGGAAGTCTTGGGGACATTGAGCCAGCTGGAAGCATATAAATGTTGGATAATGCAATGTGGAATTGTGTTTTCCCGTCTTTAATTCTGCGGATTTGGCTAGCATGGCTACGGAGGGACCAAGCTGCGGTGGAACTGGATTTAGTGAGAAGGCAAGGGCATATGAGTGTCCCGGCATACCTACCCAAGGAACCGCCTGATCGAGGCGGATGCTGGTGAAAACTGGCAGCCTCGAATTCAACACAGGACATGGGTGGGACAAAACAAAAAAAATCTATGAATTCCTTTGATTTTCTTATTGCAGCGATTGGGGCTGAATTGGGCTTCTGGAATTGGCATCGGCGAAAGATCTCATATCGTGTCTTGCCTTAGCTCAAACCAGGCTCTTTGGCCTTTCTAGAATCATTTTGTTCCATCTCGTTGCGCCTCCGGACCTGGCACGTGGTTGTATAACTCGACCTAGATCGTGTCACTGTTTCACCGGGTTACACTTCGGGTGCCCGTGATGGCCACGTCAAACTTTACCAGTCTTCTAAGGCATTAGTTGGCAAGACAAATGTGGAACAGAATAGAAGGGAATGGAAGGAGACCAAAGTCGCAGAGCGAGGTAAGTAGATCGATCCGCAGTGGTGGAATACCGGAAAACCAGACCAACCCCCGTATAGGAGACTTTGCTCAGCTACTCAGCATATTCCCCCATTCCCACGGAGAACATCCCGCAGTACCACAGTCAATGGCACCAGTGTCCCTAGGACTCGAATTTCCAAACGGGTTGATGGTCCTCGGGAGCCCCTAAAACGAGGCTAAGTCGCTTCCCGGCCATCTTATCATTCCCTGCAAGATCCCGAGCAAGGATCAGGGGATTGGGGATCTGGTGATACTGGGGACGGTCCACTTAGTGCGACTGTCGACTAGTATAAGCTTCGCATTTTCCCCCGCTGCATCTGCAGGGGTGTTTGTTCATTACTGCTGTTTCGTTCGTTCCGAGGCATTCGAATCTTCGACGGCATGCTGTGGGACGGCAGGGCAAGAGCTTGGCTTGGCGGACGAAGGGCTAGGTATGACCGGTGGGTTTGCGCACTTTTCCCTGTGGAACGATAGAATTGTCTTTGTCGCCAGGTAAATCGCAAAAGACAACAGGGTACCATGTGAAGTCCTCGTTGTTTAAAAAGTTAATCTTGACGCCCTAATGATTTAGCAGCCGAATTCCGTCGTACTTGCCCCAATACCAGATCCTACTATGGCATGTTACAGGGTACTGCAGCCTACCCAAAACAGCCGTTTCACCAGGGGCGGATGCCCACATACATACGTACATACCGCTAGTCTGTTCCTTCCCACCTTTCTCCCACGTGTCTTGATTACCTTGTGATTGGGTTCATGGGCGTTCGCGGAGTTTCCCTTGTTTGACCTGCAAACAAACGTGGTAGTATGCGTGTCTTGTCTCCCGTCAACCCGTAATTATCGACCTCGGGGCGAGTGGGCTCGGGTCCTCACATAGAGTTTAGAGATAGTTTCGAATATTGGGAATGGGGACCCTGCTGTCTTGTCCCGGAAATGACTAAATTAAATTGATTTGGTAGCGCGAGGCTTTGTTTTAGAAATGTTCCTTCGTCCCGGTTCCTGGGGGTGGATTGACCAGTAATTATCGAATGATCTTGGGTTTCTCCTGGTAAAAGGCCGTCTTTCTGGGAACTCCATCGGAAGGAGGGACTTTCTCAAAAAAAAATCATTCACAACTTGCTGACACTACCCGAGAAGCCCATCCTTCTCTTTCCTCTTGTATCTTTGGACCTCACATGGAATTGATTATATCTTTCCCTTTAATCGCACTGCAGGTCTAAAACTGTCTGACCAGTTCAAATTCTCTTCGCCCACTCTTTCATCCTCTACCAATAACTTATTGCCGGTACTGGTAGCTAACGAGATTGGTGAACTTAGGCTTACACCTATGTCGCGATCCTTCGGTCGATCATTTTTCCATCGGCTTATCCTGAAGCAACGCATTCCTTGTAGCTGGCGCACCTGCCCGCCTTTCGCATAGGACCGAGGCAAATATGTCTAAATGCATCCAGTATTCCATGCCTTCAGAAAGCAGGCACGCCTCATCCATGACAGTATTCCTTCGCGGGCAATTTCTGGTGTTGCCGTAGTAGTCTGACCGAGTACCGCGCCGCTGCTGTTCTCTCTTTGAGATCAACTAATTGCTATGTAATAACCACGGTTCAACTAGCATTTGGATATCTGAGTCGTTGCAGCTCAATACATTAATTCCTCTAATGTGTACTTGAAGAATGGGTTGCAAAGTTTAGCAAGATCCAACTCACCCTGCATACCATTGCTATTGCAGTCTAAGGATCCGGCACGGCGGTCAATGGTTACACACCTTTCGAGTAACACTCTTTCCATTTGCTCAGCGTCCCTCTAACCACCCTGCCGAGTACCACCGGAGGTACTTACCCGGCATCGTGGACACTGTTCTCACGCGATTAGACAAGCAATTAGTCCTACCAACCAATGACCAGACCGTATCGGTCTACTCGTGCCTCTGCACACACATACATCCTTCATTGGAGTACCGACTGCGCGTACCTGCTCCATCCTGATCTCAGCGAACAACAGTTCTGGCAGTAGTTGCCCAGCAACGAAGGTGCTCCATCCCTTAGAACTTCAACTGCACACCTGCAATTCACCTTGGGGAGACAATCGCAAAGGGAAATTCTAGACAAGCCTCGCAAAATCAAAACCGCTAGCTACATGCAAGCGAAACAAGTCAAGCCATCCATGATCACAACTGATACTGGAATTAGCTAGGCAGGAGTCAGCTGAGGTCAACGGCCGAGGGGCGCAACAAGCATCTTTCCCTGTTCCAGTCGATAAACAGCATAATACATTATGCGGTGGCGCAACCCGTGGAGTTGTATGCTGGAGCGGTATCTGTTCTGGCAAAAGAAGCTGGCCATAAACCGTCACCGACGTGCCTGGTGCGGCTTCCTTGTCTTGACGGGAATCGCACTTCTGACTGTTGTTGGTTCGTTAAAGCACTCTTTCTTTACACATTACTTGATTCTTTCGTGGTTTTTATTATCTATCAGCTCTCACAACTACACATTTTTTATGTTTTAGGCTCCAGACACAGCTTTTCTCTCTGTTGGCTTACAGGTTGGTGCTGACTTGCACTAACATAATGGAACTATGTAGCGATGATCTATTCTATCGTGATGGAGATGAATGGTCCGCCTTCAAAGCCCATCGATACTTCTGGCCCGGATGATCCCATGACCGAAGGTATCATCGCCCGGAACTCGTCAAAACCAGCCACAGACTCAAGCTGGGTTGAGAACATCCTGGCCGCTCATGAAATTAACGGTGGGGAAGGATCCCATACGGCCACGACCAAGACGTTCGCTTTCGTTGTCCAAGATCCAAAGATTCGAGATGAACAGTACCGGTATATCACGGTGACTGAAACAACTACGATCCACCTTTTACCTGCACCTACCGGAGCCGCGCTTTTGCCAAGCGAAATCACCACCACTCAGCCATCCCCTTTCGGCTCGACTGGTGGAACATTGGTGATAGCCATGTCTACTCCACAGGCAACTTCCACCATGGACTCTATCCAAAAAAGCGCTGCAAGCTTTTCTGTTACCATCACCCCTCCTTCTACTTTCGAGACATCATCATCCACAGCAACTACCTCGGCACCAATGTCCTCCCACACGATGACCGCCGTAATGTACTGTAGAGCTTCATCCCACTCACGCGTGGCCATCTACACGCTCTGCGCCTCCGTCCACGGCATCTCGCCCCAGATGGTCGATCCGTCCGACCTGCCCCCGGGCGCCAGGGCAACAGATGGAATCGCACCTGGCGTCTCCATCAGGGAGAACATCACGGCAATTGCGCTTGCGTGGGAGGCCAAGAACGGCGGAAGTGTCGTTGATCCGTTCTCGGCCAGGAGTGGATATGTCCAGTTCCTCGGTCTTTTCGCTGTGGGGGCTTGGCTTGGGATTTGGTAGGGGTGTGAAGTGACGATGTCGTAGTACGCGATCCTGATAAAGAGTCACGGCGCAAGGAGGTGACTGCTGCCGCTGAAAGACCTTCAGCTCTGGGCGTGGCAGGTTGAAGTATCGAGACACGAAGTCCAAGGGGAGGTGGAGGTGGCGCTTGGGCTGTGGATTGATGAGACATTACGATGGAACGAAACGAAAAGAAACGGAACAAGAATAACTTTGCTTTTTTGTGACATTATCATTGCATTGTCGGATTGGGAGGATGGTTACGGGAGCTTATGAGAGAACAAAGGCGTATGGACATCAGGAACGGAAAGGAAAGGAGAGAAAGGAGTCTAAGGACATTTTGTTGTTGCATCGTTACTCAAGAGGGCGGAAAGCATTCGGATTTTTCTTTTTTGGGATTCCCTCGAGAAAAGGGGAGATGACTTGGGGGTCATGAGAAAAAGGGAAATTCCTGTACCCACCTCTAAATAGGTTTGGCTAGGCAGAGTGCCCTGTCTACATCAGGCGAACATCTCCTCCTTGGCATGCTGCGCTGACCATCTGGTTTTATAACGCTGCTGGCCATATTGAGATTCGAGCCCGGGGTGAAGACCGACTCAAGGCATGTCAATCCATGCCAACCACAAGCCGAGTTCCTATCATTTCTCCCACAGGCGTTGTGTTCTTCTGCAAGTAGTCTCCAAGTTCCCACCCCATCTAATCCCCATCCATTCCCGCGTTTACACAGCCCCTGTCATCCATCCTCCTCAACCCCAGCCCCGACCCCACCCTCATCTCCATCCACAAAAATACTCCCCAACCCACTCCTCCTCAACTCATCCCCTTCCCCCTCCTCCCGTTCCTTCCCCCCTTCGTTATCCTCTCCACCACCCCCCACAGCATCCGTATCCACAAACCACAACCTGCCCCCATACGAAATGCAAAGCTCCTCTCCAGCGACGATGTCGCGGTGGGTGGTGTAGACGATGCTCTGGCGCGGGACGTCGCAGGACCAGGTCACGTTGAGGCGGTGCGGGTGCGAGGAGTGGTTGAAGAGGGAGCCGAGGCCGAGGGCGAGGGCTTGAGTTTGGTGGGTCCGTGACGGGGCTGGGGATGAGGAGGGAGAGGAAGAAGAGAGTGGTTGTGAGGAAGGATGGGTGTTGGGGTTGGGGGAGGCGGGTGAGGAGGAGGGCGGGACAGGCCAGTTGCTGTGGGGTGTGGGGGGGCTTGGTAAGTAAATGCAGGGAGAGAAGAGAAGATTGCTGGATGGGGAAGTTTGATGTGCAGGACGGATACGGGTATGGCTGTGATTGATTGGGAAAGGAAAAAAAGAGAAAAAAGGGGGACAAAATCGGGGAAATGCAAGTCCCGCACGCAACGGGGGAAAAGAAATTGCGGTTCGCTTACTAGGTATAATGCGCTAGACAAGTTTTCCTCAGCAAACCCTCTTTTTCGTCTTCTTCGCCAAACACCAGAACCGGGCTCACGTCTACCACTGTTCCCTTGGGGATCGCTTCCGATGCGAATACGCCCCGACCTGAGAATTAGTATTGCGTATACACTGCCCACAAAGACAAAAGGAAAATGAAGAATTGAAATGAGTTTTGGGTGCGGAAGAAGGCGTCAGGGGCAGGATGAAGAAAAGTAGGTAGGTAGGTAGGTACCTTTGGGTGTGTCGAGCTTCAGGATGAGGCCCGGAGCTCGGCGGAGCGGTTGTTCTTTGCTGGACATGGCGGGTGGAATGATGAGCTCAGAGTTGGAAAGAATGCAAGTAAGTCATATGAGAGCTTGGATCTCGCTTGATGGGAATTTTGAGCATGTATTTATTCTATTTTAACAATCTGTTTGGCAAGAAAAAAGACCCCTGAGTTATGTACATATTGAGCGTAGAACGGTCCCTCCATCCTAGCTCATTTCGGCCGATTGTTACCACTTTTTCGACCTTGCGCCTGTGTAGCTTGCAGCGCCGGGCATATATCAGAAAGTCTGTTGCAACAATCTGGAGACCTGCTTTCTGGCTATTGATCCATCTACTTTTCATCTCCAAAAATGAAGATTTGAAGGAGGAGGTAGATCTTCCCTCCCCAAGGCGACCACCCAGTGTTACTGGCCCTCTGCAGTACATTGAATGCGCCTCCCTTAAAGCTCACCCGCTGTAGCGCATTACAGGGCGCACCTGGAGCGCATTCACATACACTACAGTGCTAGAGCGCACTTGGTTATGCGGCTATGAAGACTTCAGCTGGGGTGTGCGTATGCGGATTTGGTCTGTATTACTGTGAGCCGCTTTTTTAAAATTTCTCGTACAGAATCTTTTATCAGACATTTCCATGGCGCACCCGAACCCCAGAGCCGGGGGTTTTGCACCCAAGTGGGGTCGAAGGGTACATAACGAAGAGCGGGGATTTGAGCAACCCTTTCTCACACAACCTGATGAATAAATAACACCTGCTAAACAAGCACAACCTACTGAACATCTGAACATAACCTTCCAAAATATCAACATGGTCCATCCAAAGCACCAGAGCGGCATTTTGTGGGCTGCAGATTTTCCATCCAGAAAGCAGTCCCACATTGATCTTACTGCTGATTCTGCCAGCACAAGCCCAGCTGGTCCATCAGCCAGTCATGAAGGGGGACAGACCAAACCACAGTGCCACAGTGAGTTATTAGGTAATCAACATTGCATGGAACTTCATCAAGTCAGAGCTTCAGTCCTTCTCTGTAGTCAAATAATACTCGAAGCGAAGCGAGATGGACCCCGGGACTAACCTAGTTATTCAATGCCGTATCAGTAACGTACAGTACAGTACTGCGCATTACGCGCACATACCATTTCCATACTTAGAAGCGAAAGAAAGATTTATCTCAGATCATTGGACTCTAGGAAGTGGTTTTCCTTAAACAAGCACGTGACAAATTTCTGCTGACGCTAACGACTGTATGCCGCACAGTACGGTGTGATCAACTGAGCTTTAAACATGCCAAGGAGTTATCGGTGTTATGCGCCATACGTAATCAGATGGTCCGAACGACAACATCAGACAAGGCAACAATGACAAACATCAACGTGACATCCTGAACAATCTGTCAGCAAAGCTCTGCATTTCACCATCGACTTTTGAAGCCAGGATTACGAGAATTGCGAACAGCATCAAAATCCATTCATTTTTCGCGAAAGTCTCGGTAGTGTGAACGCCATCGCGCCGGACAACTAGAAACTACCCATAAGCAGACCCTCCCTTTCCAACAACACAATCAGCAAAGAAATCCAGCGTCTTCATCAATCAAACCCCTCCCATTCACTCATCCAAAATGGCATCCAGCCACCTCGACACCGCCCCCGGTACCGAGCTCTTCAGCAGCTACGAAGCCGAGCTCAAGCTCGTCCAAGCAGACCTATCGCAAAAGCTCGACTCGATCCCCGACCTGTCAGGCGAGCCGCGCAAAGCCGCGCTCACCGCCTCCGAACGCGCCCTTGAAGAAGCCGACGAGCTCCTCGCCCAGATGCGCCTCGAAAAAGCCAACATCCCCACGGCCGCGCGCGCTAAGACCAACGCCCGCTTCCGCTCGTTCGAGGCCGACGTCGCCTCCGCCAAGCAGAAACTCCGCGCCTTAGCGTCCGACCGCGCCGCCCTGTTCGGAGGTCGCTATGCCGATGACCCGGCCAAGTCGACGGCGGGCGGCGATGCCGGCATGCGCGGCATCGGGAGCGATGCGCAGATGGAGCAGCGGGCACAGTTGCTGGCGGGCACGGATCGGCTGGACCGCAGTAGTCAGCGGTTGCGGAATAGCGCGATGATGGCGAACGAGACGGAGGCGATCGGGGCGAGTGTGCTGTCGGATTTGCACGGACAGCGTGAGACGATTGTGCATACGCATACGCTGCTGGGTGAGAGCGAGGGTTATGTGGATCGCAGTGTAAAGACTTTGAGAGGAATGGCTAGGAGGTAATGTTATTTTCACATTTCCTTTCCTTTCTTCTTTCCCTTTCAAATGCCATTATGACAAGGATATGTAAAAAGAGAGAGGAAAATTAACATGAAACAGGATGGCTACAAATCGCCTCATCACTATCGCCATTATCACCGTGCTCGTCCTGCTTATCTTCGCTGTTATCTACAGCAAGTTCCGATAGTCTCGCGACCAATGGGCCCGCGATGGTGGTTACAATATAAATAATGCATGTATTATATTTGTGTGTTTCGGCGGATGACCAACAAGTGAGGGAGAACGATGGTCCTCAATTCGGTCGGAGTTTCTTCCTTCTTTCATTTGGCAAGGGTACCAATGGGTTATCAGAGGGGTTTTACGTTTATTTTTTTACTCGTTTAGATCACCTGCTCACCAAAAGAATTCGGCCTAGGTCTTGGAGGGTTCATGAATTGGAATGGATTTTACGGGCTTCCTTCAAATTAGCTTTATACCCATGCGTGAGCTGTGATGAATCCCTTAAATGAAGTTTGTCTGAACTGGTAAGAACGGCCGGTAACTACTCAAAATCTACCAGAGTATGCCCTGATGTTAGATCATCTTTCATTTTGCTTCTGCCTTGCTTGACTCTTCTAATACTACAATACCTCCATCCCTCCGAAAGTAAAAGCACCCAAAAAGCCATCAAACGATGTATTCAGCGCACTACTAGATAAGTTTTGGAGTATTTTCAGACGGACGGAGGCAGTATCGGTCCGATGTACTACGTATCAATCGGCTAACAAAGCAGCAAGGTAAGAAAACCTTGAGACGAGGTTAAAAATGGAAGGACAAGTAGTTGTGAGGAGCCGGACCAACTGAGGGAGTCTGGGCTATCATTGGTCCATTTCGAAACTCCGTATCAAGCAGGTCTGCGAGAGCGTCTGCGAGAGCGATGATTTCGAGAAGGGTGGGTGGGTTTAACCTGCGGAGTTGCGGAGAGGAACGAGTAGGGGATAGGCACACGTTGTGCGTACAACTGGACGCAGTCGGGAAGAGAAAGAGAGAAACATCTGACCTGGTTTTTGCTAATCCCTAATATGCGTTTGGTCTATCATTAGACTGGGAAATGCACATTCCTACCAAGATAAAGTCAATTTGGGCAAAACATTGAACCAGCGAATTCCCGCCGGATCCAAATCCGGGTTCCCTTGGGCCTCTACACCCCAAGGCCATGGCTGCCTTCGACTTCTTTACCCAAGCCAGTTTACAAAAAGATTGGTCGGTTTCAACAGTCGTTCCCATTGACAGATCATTCTTCACTAGCTGGATCTACAACAGAACCATGCCTTTCCGAACTAAACACCTGCAATCCAGCCATCTCTATTCATACAAGTCCGAGGAGCGAACAATGGGAAGACCAGCCTACGAGAGTCACTTCCAAACTTATTCAAAGCTCGCCCTATTGCCAACCCCGGTCGCTGTAACCTACAATGGCCGGATTCGCCTTTTCCCCAAGCGCATTGTGTGGCTATTGTCGCGGCCTAGGCAACCACAATCACGACCACCATCCTCGTGCACATATAAATACCTCCACGATTCCTAGTTATCGACAGTTCCTTCATCTCTCCTTCTTCCATCTTCGATCACCTCACTCCCGAATCCCGCTCCTGGTCGCAAGCAACACATGCACAAGCTTCATGCGTGTTAACCAACCATGCGCTTTGCCACCGCAGCTCTTTCTTCTCCGGTTGATCTCTCGAGACAAGACAAAGATGGCGTTCTCAAGGTCCCGCATCTCTCCCTATTGCATTCGAAATGTTCGGTCCCTTCAACAAGTGCGCGATGTGTCTAAGCGCGGATGATAGCTCATCAAACCGAGGGATACTCTTGAGCGACGCCGCCCGCCGGTCCTGTTTTCCTATTCACGCTTGTGGCCGCTGTGGCTCAATTCTAATGGGAGATATCTTATCGTTGATGTGCCAATCGGATTTGATCATTTCGGCAGCTCAACCGGCTCCGGTATACGCTGATGGGTTGGACCCCGACACCAGCTACTGGCAGACGTCTATCTTCTCTCAGGCCGACAGCGGTGTCGATGTGGCGCTCACAACGCTTGTTCAAACATCTTTTTCTTTCCTTTTCCTGGAGAAGTACGTATTCTATTGATCTATCCATTTTATCCAAGAAGGCGCATTCGTAGTGGATACGCTATGATGTTGCTTCACTCTTGTTATTGTTGTTACTGCACCCGGTCTTAAGCATTTGGACTTCACTCTACCTAAAAAGTTGTTTTCCTTTTTCAATATGTGCATCCATCGCCAAATTATTCGAGGCAGTCGCGGTCCGAACGATTTCTTTCCACTTCAACATTTTCCTGGCATCACCCCTTGAGGGTCTCTGTTGCTCTGATGCAAATTCACTCTCCTATTTTTATCATCCAGTGTAGGCATTTGCTAACCTCCAGTTCTATCAGCACACCCTTTGCTCGAAATACAAAGGAGACATTATCATGGCTTCGGATTCTTTTTTCTCGACTTGAAGACTGCGAATGTCAACTTGCTTTTTTCGATCGCAAGTACATACATTGGTCTCGCTAATGACCCTGATACTGTCAACGACGAGGTGGTCTTGTGAATCTACACTGCAACAGAGTCAGCAGCAGCATATATATATATATATATATATATATATTTTCCAGAATTATCAGCCTGGAGCCAGCTTAAAGCTCCAGTCGACTTTCACGACTTGTTGGGTTCTGGCTCGTTCCCAGGTACTTCACAGGCCTCTCAGCCTGCATGACCTCGTACACAAACGCAACAAGACGACTATATATATGTGGTGGTCGGGACACCTCGACAAAAACCCAAAGCCTCTTCCGTCGAGTTTGCGAATCGTGCAGAACGAAGACGGCTACATATACCGGTCCCGTGCCTGAAGCGTGGACGACAAAGATTGACTCTCTACAAGTCGAAATCGAGCGGGCCATCGACTCGACGGCAAGGTTGCCCAGGATCCGCGTCCCAACCAAAACAAGGAATCCTGGATATCACAGGCCCAGCAGAGTGCACCAAGGTGCAATGCCGGGAGTCCTCTGGGACCTTTCACTAAGATCCGACTTCTTGGGGAGACCTCGCAAAGCGAAACCGCGCGGGTCGGAGTCGAAGCCCATCGCCAAAGCGGGCGGCCACTGATAGCGAAGACTTCGACTGGCCCTGGCCCTGGCCTTCCTTCTGTTAAACACTATATATAGCCAGGCTTCAAACCTGCGCTCAAATCTTTTGGCCCTGCCAGCCCCCCGGTATCTCGATGATCGACACCAATTTCGTCCCCGATGGCTGGCTCGTGGTTTCCCCCTAGAAATAGGAGCTAGGCTACAAAGCCACACCCACGGCTTTTACTCCTATCCGCTTTCATCGGTATGTCGGGTTGGTGTCTGGAAGCTGAGATCATCGCCAAAGCCGAGGCTGTATGCCTTCCTGCACTAGAAACTATGGATGAGATTGTTTGGTGGGGGGATTCATGGGTGGCTTTATCTTATAAATTTGCCTCGCTGCCCGCTTATGATGAGATAAAAGCCATCTAGTATTGAATCATATCATCTTTAGGTGGGATTGAATCTGTTGGACCCAGGTCAAATGACCAGACGGCCGGCCGGCCTCCCCCCCTGTTCAGGGACACATCCGGCCTGCTCCTACTGAGACCTGCCATTGCGATGCCGTCCGGAAAGCGAGATTGGGAGGCATGCAGGCTACTTGGAATCGATGAACTCGGAGGAGATGGATCAGGGAGGTAGAGGAAAAACTCGGCCTGGAGCCACATTGCATCAGGAAGGTGTGGAAAATTCTGCTTCACATGTGACCGGAAATTAGTTGGATCTTGGAGTTCAGGTCTGGGTAACTTTACACGCGAATCTTGTATACATAAGGCACTCTCCTCCGCCCTCTAGTTGGTGTTTTTTTAGACGTACGGACAATCTATCTGGTTTTTCACTACCACCGCATTTCGACAGAATATTGGTTCTATTTTGGCTTATCAGGTTTCATGAAAAGTTGGCGGCAGTTTGATCGATTTTTTCCTCAGCGATATGTGTTGCCGAAGCCACCCAAACGGCTCTGTGTGTATTCAGTTTTAGTATGGTGCATGTCTCCCGTTGACTCATCCATGCTCAACATTTTGTGTCTCTTGGAAGCCTATTGAGATGTGTTCCACAGTAAGTTGAGTGTCTATATAGTCAGTGGTAGGCAGCGAACATGACATACCATCAAATCACGCAGTGCTTGGTCGTTGCATTTACACAAGTAGATGGAAGGACAAAGAAGCCGTTCGAGCAACATGGTCTTCTTTTGAGGTGGCATAATGAAGCGCGGTCTTGACGAGAAGTACCAACAAATTCTTTGTCAGAAAATACAAACTCTAGTCACATTGTTCTCGTCTCGTAATTTGCTTGTTCATTACTGCCAGCGCTTTCGGTGACTGTCTAGGCAAAATCGAACCGTTGGTCAAACGTGCGTAGAGTTGAGCTCGATAATTATGACCGGTAGATGGCTCTTTCCACTCTGATGGAGAGTGCTATGACAACACCGGCGACTCTTCCTGAGGGTTCTTATTGATGGTCGAGTTATCCAGGAGTCAATGATGGGGCAACGTTCTCTCCCTAGAAACACATCATACTCTCCTGAACTCTATTTTCCAGCAACCAAAACAACGATGTATTTGTCGCAGCCAACCAGTGGCCTTGGGAATGCCTCAAAGGCTACCTGGGGGATGCCCGACAGGACCACAATATTTGAGGATAAAGGGGGTGTTCTCCGGTGTCTTTGGCTGTATTCTTCTTGATCATTGTGTTCTATTCAACGCATTAGACCCATGCTTACACGCTATGAAACCAACAATATCAAGTTTCATTCTTGAGCGAATGCAAACAGTCTAGTGTTCTATATTCACGCAACAAATCTCTGGAAACAAGGGATTTGTTTTTTTCGCACAAAACACACATAAGCTCTCCGTTTTCCGCAGTCGGTTGAGGAACACATCCCATCGATCCAACTATCTACAGAAAAAACAGTATTGCTACTAGATTCTTAACAAGAGCGGGAATCTGTGATCTGACGACGCTTCCACCTGTGCCAAACAACGCAACAGAGAGAGAACCCTACCCATCAACAACATCTACTTCGGAACCATGACCCTTGCAGAACTCCCGACCTACATCAAAGGCCCCAACTACAAGAAACATGGCCTAGAAACGCTTACGTCAAGTTGGAACACAGGAGAGTGGAGACCCGTGTCCAAGATAGGCGTCACTAACAGGAAACGACAGATCGAAGTGACACAGCTGGAGAGCGACTGCATGAGTACGCTTTTTCTTCATTCCCACTAGTTTAACTTGTCTTTCCGGTACTTCATTCCCCTTGCATGCACTCTTGACTGTCTTCTTGAACCTATTGAAGATGCCATCAGAAGCTTGAGCGAAATTTCTTGCTAACGCGATCTTGATTTGTAGTCGTCTTGTGCGATGACCCCACCATGGTCTCAAAGATAGACATCATCACCCAGGTCGGGGCCCATACTCTGCCCCGTTGGGCGCAGTATTACTGCATCGAACCTGCGGAGGGAAAAAACGGGGAGAACAGACGTCCTCCTCCGGGATTTTTAACTATCTGAAACAATATGCCCGTCATGTCCCTCATCCTATTTCTGAGATGGGAACATCTGTGCAAGAATCCGGGGCGTGGGGATATGGGGGGAAGTTTAGCTTGGCCGTGATACATGGGAAATACTACCGGTGGGAGCAAATTACGACTAGAGTAGACGAATGAGAAATTTTTATACGAGAGTCCATGATCTTCAATCCCGCGGTGTCCACATCGTGCCAAGCGTGCATCCCTCTTACACGATATACCTAAGCAATACTAATATGACAAAACAGTGTTTCTGCTCTTATTTCTGTCAACCAAATCTGCAAAGTAGGAATATGAATATATATTCCTGAGGATATCAATTCATTGCCATACAGTTCATCCTCCTATGCTCGACCTCGCTACCACATGTTCGCGTATAAACTATCCATAGCACGCGTTGATATGCCAGACTACAAAGAGACGGGATATCCTTCTATATAAACCTCTCACGATAGAAGCTCAATTGGAAAGGTCGGAGGAAGACTGAGAACATCTACAACCCGCGCATGGCTATCCTGCAAGCAGCATGATGTCTTCTAGGGGTATGGATTGTTCGCACAATGGGTACTTACCAATCAGCGTTATCGTAAACCAAGTAACTAGCCCCTCCCTTCGTTTCTTTTGATATGGAATCAGAACCTAATAAATCACTGACACGAAAAAGGAAAAACTCTCTAACGAATCCAAGCCAAGAACATCGCATTGTTCGTCTTGGCGCCGATTTCCTCTTCTCGGGACGGGGCCAGCAATGAAAACTTCAGCCAGTTTGCAACATTCGGAGTTACAAAGGACGTGTCCAAATTTGTCGCTCCGATTTTTGTTCTTCAGAATGCAACAGGAAAACCGTGTTCTGTGTACGAAACCCGAACGGATTTTCTCTCCAGCGATTATAGACAGCTTCAGGGCTACACACACTATGTGAAAGCAAGGCCATTCTGGTGGAAGGACACTGGGTGACACTGGGTGCGATTTCAGTGTTACTAAATACCGCACTGACAAAAATTTGACTCTTTGGCTAAGCATTGGTATTAGAAAATTCTCCGTGATTTTAAACAACCAAGATAGAGATAGAACGAATGCTAAAACACCCTCGACTGCTTTATGTTTCCCCTAACCTGTTTCTAGGCTTCGGTTCTATCCAATCCGAGGTGCTCGAAGTCTAGCCATAGTCTAGAGACAGTCGATACCTGATTACTAACGCCCCTACAATCCATCATGTCCGGACAGTCAGTTCCGAAGAGTGTTCTCGGAGCGTTGCCTAGAGCGGTCATGACGGGCGAGCCCGTTCTTTCGCGGCCTTTAACTTTCTCCAAACATAGAGCATCTCAACAAGGGCCAGCAGCTGTATTTGAAGAAAATTCAATAGACATGAGGATACCGAAATACCGCGTCAGGCTCAACCTGACGCTCTACGATTCACCTTCATCATCGAAGGAAGCCTCTGTGGCTACAATAGGGAATACACCAGTTCAATTCACTCCCTCTGTGTGTCATCTCTCGTGTGTCGATAACCAGCGGATCAAACTCTTTTCACAGAGCATCAATTTCATTTCGGCAGAGTGACAAGAAGACCAGTCTGGCCAAACGATATGTTCACGACTACAAAGCAGTCGAAAGTATTGCCCCCCCTTCCCCCATGCTGTGATCTCGTACCGATAAACACAACAACTCCATGTGTGCTGCCCCCCCCCTACGCGTGGCTTAAGCGGCACGTACCGAGAGCTACCCTAGATGAGATGACCTGAATATCGCGGGTAGGGTATGAATGTGACGGTGCCAGGGTGGGAGGAAAATAAATCTCCATTCGTATTTCCAAACCACACAGCTGGGTGGCCCATTTGGGGGCCATGTTTGCCTGCGCCATGGTACTGATATCACACTAGCAACCATCACATGAAACGGGGACGGGGGGAGTGGACGATGGTTGGGGGATTTCGAGTCCTCTAGATCGGGGAATCACTTATCATCATGGCTTGAAGCGTGTTTCTACACAGTATTTCAATGCATACCGGATGCTGGTCCCGGCAGCCTGTCAGAAACGATAGGGCATGTCTCGGGAGCCAGACCTTGGGATGACCCAAAAAAAGCAAAGCGATATATCATCCACAAAAGGCGTTGGGCTACCGGAATCGGCCCAGATCAACAAAGCAACGAAAACAGTCGGCAGCTCGGGACGTTTACCGGTATCCAAGACCACGCCATGCAGTAGGATGCCGGCTCTGGCACTGGTGGATAGCAGCGGCTCAGGGCCAGAGATCCGAAAAAAAAAAAAAAAGCCAAGGAACCAGATTGCCACCCGGGTGGGGGATGGAGGTCTCTCATGGGAAAAGGAAACAAAATCTGACAAGTGCCATGGACATTGCCCACGCAAGGGCGTTGCTGCTGAAAAGGGAGTGAGTCCAGAACTCCCAACCACGATGTGTCGATCGACCCTTTCCCACGTCCCAGGTAATCGACCCTGAAATGAGACACAGCAACTGCAGCCGGAAACGCAAGTCGCACGGAGAAGCGTGCGGTCAAGATCTCTTTTCAACCCCACCCCATCGGACCGCCCCCCC
>JAOYMO020224849.1:0-63261 GCA_025802455.2 Iodosphaeria phyllophila | reverse complement strand
GAAGCCCGTGCCGTCGCTGTCCCAGGCGAGCCCCGAAAATTTGACCCACCTGACCTCGTCGTCGAGCAGCTTGCCGCTCGCGACGTCGAGGACATGGAGGATGCGCCAGTCGCTGCCGCCGTCCTGCACCGAATAGAGCAGGTGCCTGCCGTCCTCGGACGGCTTCCAGGCGTCGAGCGCGGTGGCGGCGTCCTTGGCCCAGGCGTTGGGATCGAGCAGCAGACGCGGCTTGCCGCCAAGGCCATGGCGCACGAACAGCTGCGCCTGGTTCTGCAGGCCCGAGTTGCGGGTGTAGAAATAGCGCTTTCCGGCCTTCACCGGCAGGCCGAAGCGCTCGTAGTCGATCAGACATCTTTGCATAGGCCATCATCATTCTCATCCGCTCAATAACTGCTTGTGCAAGATCATCCGTTGGCCAGAACCATCGCCACAAATCCTAGTGCGAATGGCGATATTTCAAGTCGGACAGAGAAGATATTCTCGAATCAGGGGGCACAGAGCGACCCCAGGAAATGCAGCAAGCTGCAGGGCTCCCATTGATGCAATCTTCTAGAACGATTTTTTTGTTTCTGCCGTTCCGCTTATGTTCTACCGACCAATACCGGTATGATTCAATGCACAAAATCAAATAGGCCCGAAAGACTTCTGGGGTTATCTCATATCCTAGACCCCGTTTGTTTGGCTGAGAACATTACGTAATGATTGACACAGTGCCAACTTCATTATCCCCCTGTCTAGTGCAGTTGATCCGGTACAATACTCAGCATTCGCCGAAATGTGCGTAGTATGCTCAAGCACAATCATGGGAAACCATCGCCCCGAAATTGGATCAATGCCTATTGACCATGAGAACTCTTGGATATCAACCTTGTAGACATTTGCGCGCAGCTGTTAAAATTATTCATGGACATCTGCGATATGAAAGCGAACAGCCAAACAATGGGCTCTTCACGCAGATATCGTGTCGAGACACGAAATGCCCTCATTTGTGGTGTTACAAATACTGCCACGACACTGGGATGTAGCCTTGAAAATCCAGGGCTTTTCTAGAATGAATCTCAACATCCTTACCAGCGGCAGTCGCATTGCCAGGAGCCAGGAGCCTGGAGGTAGGTGTCAGCTTTTTCCAAACCGAAACTTGGAACGAGACTGTGGTTCTGACTTCCTTAAACGGCACGCTAGACAGAAGCAGAAACAGTCAAACACAACCAAGTCTCAAGGGCCCATCCTCAAATTCGGGTTCTTATCAAAATCGAGCACTGCACTTTGAAGCATTCCGGCATAGACCGTTGGACGAGGTACACATTCCGTATCAAGAATTAAATGAGGATATGAGAAGTTGCTCAGCCAAGATACCGGCATAAATCGACGATTCAACGAGCAATTAAGCTTTGTCTCAATGCTGTATGGTAGGTCGACCATTTGTATGAGACAATCCCAGCGGGCTTGGCGTCGACTTCGGTGCTAAATTTCATATGGCGGGATCAAGTCCAGGCTCTTGAACCAAGCCTCTGAAGTTCTGTCCTGTTCATCAAGGCTTCCAGTGTGCGCTCCATCGACTATGTTAAAGGATTACACGTGGCTGCAATTTGAAGCGTTCCCTTATCAAGAGGACGTGCCCAAATTCGGAAAGTTGCGAGGCCATGGTCGGACCAAAGTGTCCAAGCCAAGAACTGTGACAGATGTCAAGAAGCAGACGCGGGATGTTCTGGTACCATGCTCACAGTACACAGTACGTGTATTAGATTCCTTGTGTCAGAACGTTTTTAGCGTGGTCTGGCCCCCGAGTCCTGAATTTGCTGTTCAATGACTGTGTCGCGCTAACGTTTTACGGGGAATTCATTACCAAAGCGGAATTCTGTATCTGCCGTTTACATCTCGCAAGTTACGAACACCGTGCCAGTTCCGGTTGTGCGCCACGGTGATCGCAGACTTTACCCCTCAACACCATGTGGGGCAACCAAAGTGCAGAGCTCTTTGCTTGAATCGCAACATGTTCTGGTGTATCGTCAACAGGGGATTTTTCGAAGGCAGGATGCTCAATTTGGGCCGTCTCCCGGATTTTTTTTCCTTACGCACGCTGTACTCGTGTTCTTAAACCAATATCGTTTTTAATACTACCAAATTCACCAACACAAAACCGATTACGAGACGGCGTCTAGCGCTAGCGGTAGCTTCGAGCGTTATCGTATGGGTGAGACTGGGTTTCTATCAGATCTCTTGTACAAGCAGAGATACGGAACGCCGGATATGTAACACCATAAAATAAGAATGAATATCCATAACATACTTAAGATTCATATGCAACCGGTGAGAGATTGATTACGTAAAAATGGAGCTCTCTGGTCGTAGATATATAGACATCTGGAAAAAAAGGTTTGCCAGATCTCATTACTGCCGTAATTGAGTAGCATGTTGTTGAAGTTGTGTTTGGTGTACGTTCCGCGTCTCTGCTCGTATAGTAGATCCGACGGAACCCCGATCTCATGCAGTAATGCTCCAGCTAGCTCATGAGCTGTGGCTAACAGGATTTTAGGCGCTGATCATGAGGGCGATGAACCAAAGTTTTTCATGCAACAGCCCCATAATAGCTTTCCTCCGACCTCCACATATGGCTCGTGATACGATCTAGCCCAACTATACTGACAGGAGAACATCACTTGTCCCGACACCCCTTCGACAATTTAGGGCGCTTGTAAAGCACAAATGAGTCATCTCGTATAGTTTTACTCGAGACGAGACGACCATAGAGGTTACCACCTAGGCTCGCTTCAACAGGGAGCTTCCTAGTTTAGGTCGGGCAAAATTCATGAAGACAGAGCGAGGGCTTGGCTTGGTCGTTTCCTGGGGGTTTTGGCATTTTCTCGGCTACTCGTGGCGCTTTAACAAGAAAAGAAGCACACAGCAGTTGAACAGAGATCGAAAGGGCAGACGTGACTGACAAATCTTTTAGAACGCAGCTTAACAGGCTTTACCCGATAGTGTACGGTCTGGTTCTGAATGATGAGTTCACTACTCTTCTTTCCTCCCTGTAGCCATAGATGGATGCACGATTCATGGATACTAAAATCCGTCGCAAGAATCTTACGTTGGGTAGCATCACAAGGATGGGAGAGCGAAAATGTCACCGGCGTGAAAAACCATCATAGTAGCCACCAAATATTGTATCCACTCAGCGAGAAAGTTAATCTGTTTCTTGCCTATGATGCTCAATCACATCAATGCACAATATACGAGAGCTCGCAAATCTTGAACCCCCCATCCATCCACCCATCAATATCCCACAAGATATGTGGAGAAGGCTCATAGATCATGTTTCTCCCAGCCATCCATCAACTTCAGCACATCCAGAGATCGCTCCCCCTTACGTAGCTCCTGTAAACTATTTCGTGCCTCCTCATCGAACATACCATTGAGTGATTTCCCAAACACCCCTCGGTCTCGTGCCTTGAAAAATTGTCCTATAGCCTTGGCACGCGCAGCTCGCTGGCTTTCGATGATGGCATCCCCTGCATCCGCGACGAGTAAGCGGAACAATCGCATAGCTAGAGTCGAAGCTTGACTGCAAAAAATAGAATCGGGGTTAGCCGCAGCGGCTGCTTCCAATAACTCTGCCGTGCAGTTGTACCATACATCTTTGGCAGTAGCTGTCGCTTCCTTGGCGCCCTCAATGGAAACGATAATGGTTTCGAATACAGCCAGGGAATCTTTCTGCATCTTAGGGCGATTGTAGGCCGTCATGATAGCTTTTAGAGATGCTGCCACAACTTTGCGCTGAGACTCCTCAGCGTCCTTCTTGCTACTTTCGTTTCCGCCACTCTCACTGAAGGGCGCAAGGTGCGGGGATACAACGATGATGACCTCCTGATGAATGTCGATATCCTCTCGTACCTCTGCAAATTTCGCTAGCGCCACTATGGCATGAGGCCGATAATCATCGCTATTTCGTTTTGCCTCACGGATCGCTATCTTTTTAGTCTGCGCCGCGACAGCTGGGTCGCTTGCCCGGAGACTCTTGCCATGCTGTAGAAACTTGGGAAACTCGGCGATAAGCTTCTCCTTGCCCTTGAACGTCTTCAATGCAAGCGCCTTATCAAGTACCGGCCAGATGCGTTGGAGATGCGCATCGCCAAACTGTCCCGCTTTGCCCACCACACTGCTAAGTGCCATGATCATGGAAGCTAGAGCGAGCGCGCTTCCGTGCTGAAGAGCCCATTTGGATGTGTCGAGCGCTTTGGAGACCAGCTCGACGATTTCACCCACATATCGCATCACAGTATGGTTGCCACCTGCGTGCTGGCTCCAAGCGGCAGCGAGTTCTTCCGACACATAGCTGTCCGTGTCGTGCTGGCCGAGATACGCGAACGGTAATAGCCGAGACTCCATGCTGGTGAAAGCGTCGGGAGACACTTTGGCGATTGCGAGTACAGCATCCGCGATCTTCTGGCGACGAGTTTCGTCTTCCGCCGCAAAATATAGTTCCACGAGCCGTGACGTGAATCGCTCACCTGCATCAGCAGAGGCTGCCCTTAGCAGATATGCCGCGCTCCTCGTATAGGTTTTGCTGACTTGGTGATTACGATCCAGGATCTGAGTCTCGAGGGTCTTGAGGATGGATGCATTGTGAGGCATTAGTAGCACGCTATGCCTCATGGCAAGCGTGGCCAGGACTTCCGCACAGCCAACTTTTGTCTGCATGCCGATGGCGGATCTGGTGGTTCGAATAATTTGAGGTACGAGATCGGTCATGATGTCTTCATCTGCGAAGCGAAGACAGTCGGTAATGCATTCAAACAATGGAGACTGGGTTGCCGCTGTGCTCCTTAACTTGTCAAGCTTTTCGCGATCCTCCTCGTTGACGCGTTGGTAATACATGTTAATTTTCTCGGGCTCAACTGTGCCAAGTAGGCCCAGGCATTGAATGACGATCATGCTGACGTAGGGTTTGAGCGCGTCCCCTCCTTTCTTGACCACATCCAAAACTGTCTGGATGGCCATGTATTTAACCTCCATAACAGTACTATCGATTCCCTTCTCAGACAACAAGAAGGGGAGAACTTGCGCCACCATAGCTTTAGCCGAAGACGAATGATTGTTCTCCTCGAGTTGCGTCACGAGAGTTTTGGAGAGCCGGAGGCAGAGCTTAAGGGCAGCTTCGCGAACAGATCCTTTCTGATCATCGAGAACCCGCAAAGCAGCCTGCCAAATAGCTGTGTAGTACTGCTCATATCTTGGGAACGATTGTCCTTGAATCAAGTCGGCGATCGCAGCGCAGCTTGCCTCTCGGACGCGCCACTCTTTGCCGTCGAGTATGCTTTTGAGAAGATCATTCATAATCTCATCGAAATGGGTATCAATTACTGCGGTCGAGTCTTTGACAACCGCCTTCCAAATATCATCCATAGAACGTCGAACGTTGGAGTTGGGATCGAAGCGGTAGCGGTACAGCTTGGGATATATCTTAGGGTCCAATTCGGCATCGGAAAGGATATTGCTTAGCCCGAACCTGCCGAACGCTGACCGTGCCGTCCAGGTCGCCGCGTTTGTTGCGAGCGCCATGAACTTGTAGACAAGGGTTTGATCTCCGACCTCATTCGCGAGACTGACGATATCCTTATAAGAAGTCACGGATTTGCCCTCACCTGTCGGGAGAGCTCCAGCATCGAACAATTCGGTATCATCATCCACTTTCAGCTGCGTCTTACTGCCTGTAAATGTAGATACCAGATCCCTGACCAAGTCGCCTCTCAAGGACGCGTCGCCTTTCTCGTAGACCAAAGATAGACCTCTGGATGCTGTCTCCTGCACTAGCTCATCCTTTGCTGTGAGGAGGCGCATGAAAACTGCCTGACAGTCTCGTAGCCGGGTTTGGACTTCGAGTAGTTCAGAGCAGTATTCGATGACACAAAACAGCCATATACCGCTAGCTTTGAGGAGGGACGGCTTTGTAGTCCTGCAGTCTATTATAAGCTTTTCAAGACACGCCTTCACACGGTCCGGCCGATAAGAGAGGTCATGAGCAGTGGAATTCTCATCACTTAGAGGGCGCACGGGTAAGCTGAGCTTGACAGACTTCGAATCCCACCGACCGATGACGGCAGCGATAGCCTCACCCGTGGCAAAATGAACTTCTGTCTCCTTGATATCAAACAGCCCATACAGTGTATCGAGTATAGAATCCAGCGTCTTTTCGTCGACTTGACGTGAAATCGCAAACCTCCCTATCGCTGTGATAGCTTTCTCATTTTGACTTTTGGCAAGCTTTTGGAGGACATCGAGGCAGGCGCTCTGTTGAGACGACGCATCAGGGAACCCTAAGCCCGCAACCCAGAGCTGAGAGGCTGCCTCGAGTGCCGTGTTTTGCATGTCTTTTTCGGGCCACGCTAGGGCTGAAGTTATGGTTTCCATCAAACCATCTGGGCCACGGCTCTCTCTCGAAATGGGATAGTTACCAGACAGAGCTGAAGAGGAATAGAAGGCCGCAAGGAATGCTACGGAACCTTGGTACTCGTAAGATTGCGTTGGGCCGGGCTTTTGGCATGAACGTAGGAAATCGTGAAAGGTATCCACAGGGCCATTGCTCTGTGGGTCCCACGGTGCAAGCGCACCAAACGCCTTTGCCGCATACTGCCTGATTTTGGGATTGTTGGATCGAGCCAGAACGCGTAGTTCGGGACTCCTGCTGGATAGAGTCTTCAATAATTCGGTCGGCAATAATGGTAGTAGGTCGGCAATGCATTGTACACACTCCTCTCCGCCCACTTCAGGGTGATCTCGGAGATTGTCTAGGACGGCACGGAGAAAATCAAGGGGAGGTTCCAAGTCGTGCGTGTGGAGGTAATATGAAACCTTGTTGAGGAATTTCCAATCGTTTTCAAGGCTGCTTTCTGTTCGAGCCTCCCAGTCCACCTCAACTTTGGTAGTATTGGCGGCGGTGAGAAGAATCATCTGCTTGATAAACTTGACGGCCGTTGGAAATGCCTTCAAGGATTGTTCGGGAGATTCCACGTTTTGCTCGAGAATGAACTGTATGAGTTGCTTCCAGTCAGGAAGTATCAAGGTGGGTTCCTCTGAATGAACCTGGCTTGCCCACCATGGGTCGAGACCCTTTTGTCCTTCTTCATGGACGTCACGACGTTCCACCGAATTGCTCAGGGCTATGATGTCAATCCAGCGGGCCTTGATATTGTTATATGACAGGACGTTGTTAGCGAATCGTGCGGCAATATGGCGTGCCGTCCTATGCCCATTCTCAGCTTTCATAAAGTCTAAGAGGAGATCGACAAGTTTTTCATGCTCATCCTTGTGGAACTTGAATAGGCCCATAGTACCGGATATGGCACTTTCCACGTAGACGACGATGTCTGGAGTTGGGTCGTAGAGAAGGGAGTCGAACAACCACTTAAGGAGTTTCAACTTCGCCTCCGAGTCTAGTTGGCATGTTCGGGCTACAGAACCGATAGCTTCAAATGCATTGGCGCGTATTCTTTGCTCGTCCAGCGACAGAGGTCGATTTTTGAGCTCACTCGGGTCAGGCCATCCCTGCTGCTTGATGATATCTTGTAGAAACCAAATGATATCAGCTCCCATGTCGCTCTCTGCAACATTAGTGCGGTTTCGATTTCTGGCGACCGAGAATAAGAAACCTAAGATGCCTTGCCGAAGCTTCGTCGCCTCGCGGCCCGCGACGTGTGGGTTGAAACCCGAAGTTAGAGCGAGATCGGCCTTAACAGCCCCGACTAGTTGAAGGTCCATGTTGCAGGCTGACTTTGACTTGGATAAGATCCGAAGAACCTGGATCCGATGCGGCACCGGTAAGTTGTCGTGCAACTCGTACAGTTTTTGGGCCACGGGTTTATCCTCGAGATCGACGCTAGTCCGCTTGATCATATCCTCGGCAACAGATGAGATACGAGAGTCTGCGGACCCCGAGGCTCGAATCGCCGCATCAAAACGTTCCTCATCTGTGAAAGCCCCACTCGCGATGAAGTTGATAGCCTTCACTTTGCACTCGGGAAGAACCAAGCTTCCTGGCAAGTTCATTGCCCAGGTTTTTTCATCGTTGTTATTTCTAAAGAAGACTATCTCCTCATGAGTGATACCACGTGGCGGAGGGTTTGAAGGATGGGAAGGTTTGTCGGATACAGATTTGATTGTCATATCCTGTGTGAATAAACATAACTTGCCGAGCAAGTCCGCGATATATCTGGCGTCGGCAGGGTCTGAGAGACCCACATTCTCTCGAAGAGTTGCATCCTCATGAGTGCCCTTGCTGGGCAGTTCGACTTCTAGAAGAAGGCGAAGGAAAATATTGAAGGCCCCAGCAGCATTTGACAGATTGGTGTCCTTGGACATGGACCGGAGAACTGAGGCCAAGAGACCACGACGGCTGGACTGATCCAAGCGTGAGAGGCCCTTTTTTATTAAACCTAAGTTCAGTTGTTTCACTATCGGCGAGCCCGTCGATTTATACTGATGAACCAACGCCAGAACGGGAAGAATAACGCTGAATTTACCACTTATCAGACAAATACACAATCGTATATAGGAGACGTGATCTTACCCTTGCGGTTCTATGAGTTTGTTCACGCTGATGTACGCCTGGAAAGCCTGAGACAGAGTGAGTACATTTATACCCAAAAGCTTGCTAGAGACAATGAGACGGCGCACTTACTGCATCTCGGACTGCTTTGTGAGGGCTAGCGACCTTGCTGATGAGAGGCACGAGATGTTTCTCCAGAGCCTGGCTCAGTTTGGATTCTTCCTCAGAAGCAGCGGCAATCTTGTACCGCGCAGTTGACAGGGTCTTCGACTCTGCGGCCTCACTTGACGCCATGTCGGCGACGGCGATTTAGAGTGAGATCAAGTCGTGGCGTTTGCGAGGCCCGGTTTTCACAGATGATTGCAGTACTGTGATTGGTAAAACATGAGATTATGCCTATGCTAGTACCGGTATTAATCGTGATAGTCTGATACCGATATTAAGCAGCTCGAATTCCACTGAACCACCCTGAGTGGCGATTTCTAATCAGGACCTTGGGATTGAAGTTTGGGAAAGATCGATAGCTTTCACATTAGTAATAGAAACAAACGTGGGTAATTCAAGAAGGCAGCAGCGGCCTCGTAGTGTACCAAGGTCGTGTCCTGAGGAAGGCATTATAAATTCTTGTCTCATCGACGTGCGTAATGTCGCTGTTGCCTACGGTGTCTCCATCTCTCTGCGCTTGTCGACGAGAAGTTCATTTGGAGCCAGCATTTCAAAGCCGAATAGCGTGCTCAAAGGTGCACTCTCGACAACTGAAGAAAGACGGAGAGACTGTAAGAGACCCAGCACCGCTGACATTACCATAAATTGTCCCAACTACTGTACAGTCACTAGTCTGGCATTTTCTCTGCCTCCCAAGCCAGAGGATTGGGAAACCGATTGCGATCAAATGAAAAGAAGCACCCTGCAACACATGCCGTTGAACCAGGGTTGGCCTTCGGCTGTGTTCAGAGCCAGGATTTCGTTACGAGACTGCGAACACAGCTGGATAACGATTCTTTGGATAGGCAGAAGCAAGTCCAAAAAAAATTCTGTAGGCTCGCTTGCCGGGCTGAAGAAGCCGAGGTAATTGCCGGAGCCGACGGCTGTGATTCCCGGGTCCAAAATCGGATGCATGAAGACCCTACTTTGGCAGCGTAGGCACCATAACCTTTTTGTACGGAAAAAGCATTTCATTAATCATTCTACAGTGGGTGGACAAAAGTTCCGAGCAAAGTAGTTTTTCGCACCAAAATGCCCGATTTCAACGCTGAAATTTTGGTAGGCAACCACGATCTTCGCAACAAGCTGTGTATGCAGAATTGTTCCAAATTGATCAAATCCTAACATACTTGGGTTTCATTCAATTTGAATGAACACTACGAGGCCCAGCTCTCAAAAATCTCGCTACAAGCGTTGATCCCACCAGAATTTTTCAGCTTATTAGTGGGAAAAGTTCTCATCATTTCCAACCCGACAGCTACAGCCACGCCGGACGAGCACGACACACCAAGACTAGCAAGAGTCAGAGAAGTGTCAGAGTTCCTTGAACAAAGAGGCCTGATCGAGAGGAAGGAGCCTTTCACTGAAAGAACTATTTTTGGATTTTTCGGTGTCAGTGAGATGGTGGGACATGACATACTTTGTAACGCTTCACGGAGTGAAAGCTTAGAGGGCAAAAGAACGGCTTTTAGCCTTGCAGCCGGAGGGGTCTACCGGCATATACATAATCGTTCCAGCAGTCCTCCACGTCGTCGGCGACCAGTCTTCTACCCATCCCGAGGTCCCCGATGTCCTGCGATGGATTACCAGACCATAATCGCTCGTAAAAGCCCGTGGGTCTGTCTGATAGGCCAGGCCGGCGGCGGTGGGCCAGTAGGCCGGATAGGCGTAGGCACCGGTCGGTCTTTGTCAGGGGTCAGTGGGGCCATGGACCTGGTTTGGAGGCCGTATTCGGGGCAGAATGGCACTTGGCGACGATTTGCAGGAGTCTCCTACGAGCTGTGAATCGTTACATAACACTTCTCTACACCAGGAGCATTTCGTCAAGATGGAAGCGTTTAGGGTCTCGTCCGTTATGATCCTGATTCACGCACTCTTCACAACGATCCCCGATTTGTTAAGGCCCGCGGTCGACCCCGAGCCTTTTCTTAGGATGATGCATATCTAATTCTTCAATTGTGGAAGAAAGAGCCTTTGGAGACACGCCGATTATCCCGGTTAGGCCCAGCTATTGCTGCTGGAGCCCATGTCCCTAAAACTGCCCAAGGTATCCAAAGATATATTCTGTTAAAAGCAAACACATCTAACTTGGACCACAACAAGCCTGCACGAGCAGAATCTACCAGGAGAAACAGAGTAGAACGGGTTAAAGAGAATATTGAATTAGGGCTTTTCTGGAACGACAACTAGAGGAGAACTTGCATCTCTCTAGATGAACTCTACATCATTTTCAAGTGCGAGCATAGGGGCCGACTTATCCGTGCATCACGGGGAAGGGATGAGTGATAGACGATCTCTACACAGGATAAGACAGCCAAAGACCCAGAGCACAAGCAGAGACGGAAGGGGGAGAAGGCAAGATACCAAGAGGAGGGTGGTACACCTGTTAACTATATCGGAGCAGTAGGATATGGGTACTGATCTCCCTCATACTTGTATGAAGTCACCTTCACTAACACCAGTCGTGCCATAAATTCATCTAGATTCTGTCAAATCATGGCGCAATATTTGGCTCATATTGAGAATTGCTTTGGCCACTGGGATTTCAGGGTGTGGATGAATGGCGCTCCTGCCCATTGGTCTGAAGAGACATTGGCTTGGTTTGGGGTCTACAACTATAATGCTTTGAGGGCTCCTCATGGGAGCCCTGATTTGAAATTGGGCGGAATCATGTGTTAAGAGGCGGGATCTCTTCATAGGGTATAGGTGTACCGGCAAGGTTTCGCGGACGGAAAGCCTGGAGCGCAAAAGAATGGTTTTTAATTGTAGAACGCGATAAGGAAAGACAGGAAATCCAACTAAGGCCTTGCTGCCAGAGCGGTCTCTACACACAGTATCCCCAGCGATCCTCCAAGTTGTCAGCGGCTAGTCCTCCCATCCATCCCAATGTCCCAAACATCCTGAGATGGCCCAACAGCCAGGCAGCGTCATAAAACAGAACGGACGGTTCTCTCAGCTTCGGCCCGGGAGAACCATCCGTTTTATTTCTGACGCTCCTCGACAGCGTATCGCTACTTGTACGCGCCCAGAGATCTGCTGGATAGTTTTGCCCGTCAGCATGAGCCAAAGGTTGAAGTCAGAAGCATTCGTCTGCAATGATTAATGGCGTGTGTGCGTAGACCAGGCCGGTGGCAGCCGCCTTGTAAGCCGAATGCGTAGAGGTGCCAGACGGTCCGAAGTGTGTACAGGGGTCCCAGCCAAAGTCTGCAATATGTTGAAAGGGGTCCGGAAAGTGTGTGCAGGGGTCAGTAGGGGTAAATAGTCGGTGGGAATAGGCTTGGCGACGGCATGCTAGAGCCTCCTCCTACGAGCCATTGATCGCGACAATAGGTCTTACCGCACATTTGAGCAGCTAAGGGACTAGTTAGCATCGTTCGGATCACTGTTGTCTATGTTGGGTCTTATCATGGTTTTTTAACGCCCTAGAAAAGGGGGAAACATATCATTGCCAACAGGCACTACGTCTGGAGGTTACATACAGTAGTTACAGCTGCAGACCGCTCATCGGAGAAAAATGGACATCGCATCCGCCTTCAAGTACAAATTGTGATAAAAGCTGGTATCCCTTGTTCCATCTAAACGGAGTCCACCCGCCATCAATATCGACATTACAAAAAGCTAGCGTGTGCAATGGGCGTGTGGCAGCGAGGAGAATAACACCGGATTTCCATGCTCGCCAGGAATCGATCCTATCAATACTCAGTGTACGACGGAGGGGAGTCATCAAAATATACCACGGGAGGATACGCCTGGCCTCCGAATTCATAAGTGACGTTGGGTGGGGCTTGAGGTGTTATGGTCCTTTTCGCCGTTTGCTTCGTGCGGGACTTCTTGACTGTGGGGGCATCAAGATCAATGACGGGAGCGCTGGCTTGGCCTATGGCTTTATTTGCCGTTGCTTGTTTTGCTGTCTGTCCTTTGACAGGAGAGGCCGGCTTGGACTTAGTGTTGGGCCCGGATTTGCTGCTGGCGGGGGTGGGACGAGCTTTCTTGTCATCGTTCGCGGGCGGATTCCGAGGCAGCTTGGCCTTTGGTGGGCCTTGAGACTTGACATCATTGTTGGGTGTTTGAGCTTTCTTGGGCGTCTGAGAAATTTGGGCGGCCTTGGCTGGTTTGGCAGGCGTAGTCGTTGATGTTTTCGCCTTCTTGGAAACGGACTGTTGGGTATTCGTCTTGCCTGCCGCGACGGTGATGTTGATGCCCCCCACATTGATGGTAAGATCCACAGTCGCCTCCTCTGCCTTCCTCTTCTTGGAAGTGCCGGCGGTCGTGGCTTGTTTCGCAGGCGTCTTGCTGTTCTTGGTACTGCTGGTCTTTGCCTCGCGATCATTGCGTGTCCATTCCTTCTTCAGGTCCGACTCCAGCTTGCTGATATGTGACGGCACAGTCATAACGCCAGCCTTCAAGGCGTCGAACAAGCGCATGCGCGCCACAGATTTGACCTGGGACGGCTTCAGCCCACAGTGGATGAGCTGGGCCTCGAACCAGTGGGCTGGTTTGTTGTCAAGATCACTAGATGACGCGCTGAAATGAGCGCCGAGTTCCGCGGGCGTGGCGCGTCAGTGGTTCTGACCTCCTGATGCCTCAGCAAGCAGGTCACCGTTGGCATACGCGAAACCGTCGCGCCTGACGGCGGGAGTAAGCGACATCACTGCGAATATGTGTGTTTTCTTAGGTGATGACTGTGGTGTGTTTATGATGTGTTTTCACCATTGCCAGAATGATATCTTTGTGAGCGATGGTTTCCGTGACAGATAGCCGCAACTGTGAGGTTTGGAGGTATTCAAAGTTGTGATGCGTGCTGAACCTGTCCAACAGCGCTCGACTTCGAAAGAATTGTGACTAACCTTAACGTAAACCTTCAATCCTCCGCTGACGACCGAATGCTAGCGTTGCTGGATACACCAGCACTGTGATTGCAGGTCATTCAACAACGACCTCTTTGGGTTCTGTGGTTTGTTTTTTAGGCTGCCCCCAACTACTTGAGCAGTGGTTTGGTTCGTTTGTTTGGAGCCAATGACCGATGGAAGGGAGACACGAAAAAGCAATTCAACTCCATTCGCACGGGAAGGGCGGGTTAATCTATTCGAACGGAAGTTAGCAGGTAATTAATTGCCGTTTAGCTCCACCAACGGTACTCTAACTCCACATCTGTCGGGAAATATTCGGTACGTTGTAGGAACGCGGAATGGGTGCCTAGTTTGGTCAATCAATATGCGTGTAGCAAGACTTCGCCTACAGGACAGTTGCAGATAGCTCCACCTTCGTCTTCGAAGCAACTGCGATACCAGTGTGCCCCGGAGGCCCAGACCCCTTGATAGCAACAACATTTTTCTATCGGGCTTAGCAAGAGAATGAAAATGCCGTACCGCTTTTTTCCTCTAAAGCCCGCTGAAGACCTTCAAATTGTTGCTTTAGTTTTAAGAAGGTCATCACATTTTGAAATCTCTAAGATACTGACAATAGCCAGTGGGATGTACCTGGCCGCGCTTGGATCTATACCTGCAGGATGAAGGTCCAGTCTGTCGCCAGAGTCAAAACACCACTCCGCTTGGAGTAGTCTAGATTTTTTGCAAACCCAGAGATTGGCAGTGTGGACTGGTGTATAATCAGGCGCTGATCCCCTGTGTATATCATCAATTCCAATGACAATTCAATCATAGTTTCTATCCGTTAACTCAACGCGTAACCATCTATAGCTACCCGACGCTGGATCTCGAGGCATGCTAGTTCTCGATTTACCTGGAGACCCCTAGAACGAGTCCTTATGCACGGTGTACCCCATAGACTAAAAGTCATGGGTTGAGGACCACGACATCGAGTCGAAGATGCAAAAAAAGCGATGGATAGTCATGCAGAACCTCCCAACATTGAACCGAGAACACCATAGATTCCGCGCCTGGTGATGGAAAAAAACAAAGACACCAAACCAACACCAAGGGACAGCCACGTATGGACGAGAATCAGTTGTCGTCTTCGCGCGCCGCTCCTTGGTCGGCCTAACTCAGCCCCACGACCATGTGCGTGCGGAGACTAGGATCTGTTCCCATTTGCCTGAAAGCCTCAATTCGGAACCATGACATGGCGCCGTTCTCGGCCAATTGCGGGTTCTGATGTCCGAGGTTGCGAACAGTGCCGGCAGTCGCCGGGCCCAAGCCACGGAGCCACGGCAGTTGATCCCGGCGGCATGCGTGTATTCCGTACTGTGGTGGGAGGGCAAAATATTACACCCGCATACAGTATTCCATGCGGGTCCATGCGGGTCCGACAGCCCCGCACTACGAAAAGATCTTTTTTCTTTTGAGCCTACGAGCCTACTAGTCTACGAGGCAAGCATCGCGGCACCACAGTAGTTGAAGGCTTTGGTAATTACTCTATTAAGCATTTAGAAGCTATTCCTATTCTATTTCTCCCTTATTGCTTGTGTATGCCGTTTGCCTGCCTCGTAGGCTTGTACTGTGATAGGCTCCAAGACTCGTAGGCAAAAAGAAAAAGAGATTTATTTCTCCCTGCGGAGCTGCCGGACCACCACAAACCCCCACAGAATACCGTATGCGGGTGTAATATTTTGCCCTCCCACCGCAGTAGTCGCTTCAATTTGCGAACAGATGCATCACTATCAAGCAAGACATCTACATGTTTTCACAGCACCTCCTACGTGCCTTTGCCTCTGTGTGTTTCAAGACAACTACCCGCACCTAGGGCCCTCAGATACATGGAGGTATGGTCAGTCACCGCATGCGAGCGGACGTCCGGCGCAGTGCGGAGATCGCCGACGCGGATCGGAGCGGGACAGCGGGAGGGCAATCCGATCGCCAGACCCGCCCGGATGGACGGGCCCACAGACAGCAGCAATCACGTGGGCGATATATCCGCATATCTTGCCTGTCATGATCCATGGTGTCGATCAGGGTCAAACACAATAGCTCCGAATTTAAAAAGGCTTATTGTCTTATTCGGTATCGCAACCTGAGCCCCGCAAGAAAAGGTACAGTGGCTGCGACAACCGTGATGGGTCAAAGCAAAATCTTCGAATTCTTTCGCTACACCACACCACACCACACCACACCACAGAGCACAGCCTACTTCTCGTTGCGAGAGCCAGGGTCCAAGTCCCTCTCCGACAAGCGCGACTCCGCACCACAAATCAGACGAAAAGAGAGGCACACGAAACACCGGGTCCTGTTTCTGATGGACCGTCCTATCTGTACCCCTTGGCCCGTGTTATCCAGCACGGTGTCGCGCGCATCGCCTTGCCCGATCCAGTCGCGATGCTTGGACTTGTGCTAAAGAGGGGGGTGGAGGACTGTGTCGCGGTATAGCGTGGCCCCGAACATCGCCAGGTCGGGAGGACGCTGCCGTGGACTTCCGCGAGGTGGTGACGGCGGGGTTTCATCTACCGGTGCGTAGACCCAATCGTCACGGCTGGTGTTGGACAGTACAGCCTCGGCTTGGGCAAGCTTGGCTGGTCGACAAGGGCGCTGTCATCGGGTGCGTGGTTTGGATGATGGGCCTGGGGTGAGGGAGTATCACAACCGGTATCGCACACATCATGCCTTTGAACCGTGAGAGTGGTCCCAAAGGGCTTGCATTTGTAATCCTGGAATCCAAGCTAGCAAGATATAATGCCTTGATATACTCTCGAATTCCTTGGTACTGGCGCAATGTGGGCAGATCCATAGAGCGTGTTTCAGTATCTTTCTCCTTCACAATGCGGTCCTTTAGTCTTTCTTTAATTCTTGGCAGGGCCTTGTTGGCAACATGCACACTCCTCGTAGATCGCGATGCCTCCCCGCCAAGAACGCGGCACATCAGATCTGAACCCGGGCCGGCACTGCAGCCGCAATCCGCGCAAGATGCGGCGGCAGTAGCAGCGGCCAACATGACCCCGCAGCCGGCAGCGGACGGGTTCAAGATCACGGCGAGCGAGCTGAACAGCAACCTGGCAGCAACGGCGGCGCAGGCGCGGGTGATCCCGGTGGTGGTCGGAGGCAGCACTCTGACGTTCACACCGAACAGTGTCATGGCGAGCCCGGGGGACATCGTGCAGTTCCAGTTCAACGCCAGGAACCACACGGTGACGCAGTCGGCGCTGGAGACACCGTGCCAGCCGCTACAGGCAGGGCAGGCTAGCGGGATAAATAGCGGTTTTATACCGTTCGATGCGAATAGTCAGATGGTGGGCACGTTCAATGTGCCTGTGTCGAGTACCGCGCCTATCTATATGTACTGTGCGACGGGGCCGCATTGCCAGATGGGTATGGTGATGGCGATTAATTCGTACGTTCGTTTTGACTCTGGGTGGAATTGGGTGGAATTGGGTGGGGCGTTCAAAGAAGGGGAGGGAAGATTCGGGGAGTAGAAGAAGCGGAAGAACCTGGGGTCTCCGAGTTTGACTCAAATAAAAAGGGGAAGGTTCTAACATGTCGATAGTCCCTCGAATAACTTGATACAGTACGCTCAGACGGCCGCTGTCCAGAAGGACAACATTCCTGCGAAAAGCGTAGCAGGAGGCACAATGGTTATGATTCCTCTGTAAGTGACCTGGCGACGGAAGACGCTTGATTCGTTACGCTGGGGTGTCCGGTACTCGCTTCCTCTCGATAGGACTAGGTCCAAGTTCTAGGCACAGTCTGCGGTTGTAAAAAGAAAGCCAAAGGAGCAAAGCAAAAAAACAAAGATCAACCTACTAATATCACTATCCCTACCCAGATCAAGCGCCGTATTCGGCGTCCCCATGGCCATGCCGCAGCCCGCCACGCCAGCTCCGGTCACGAACTCAACCGCACCGAACAACGGTGGCTCCGCTCCCCGGCCACCAGCGGCAGTCACAGCCACCATAGAAGTCACCATCACCCCTACCGTGACTGTTGTCCCGCCTACCCCAGGACTACTGCAGCCCAAACCGAACGCTCCTCCAGGGCGGAAACCAGAGACGGCGCCACCTTGGGCGACCCTCGCGACGGCCTTTTTCCCGCGGCGCTAGAGGCGTGAGCGGAATAGGAAGATCCGGGTTCGATTTGGGCTTGGGGTAAGAGGGGAGGGTTCTGTGAACAAGACGGGACAGATACGACGGGGTGACGAGTTGACAAAGGAGGGGATGTCGATATTGGGGGCAGATGGCGGGCTGGGTTTTTCTGTTGGTTCCGTTTGCATGGGAGACGGGGGCGGTTTACAGTACAGTTGGAGTTCTGGAGGGCCGGATCCCCTTTGCGAGGCCTTGCAGGCACTACTTTGGCAGAGTTTGGGTTGGTTTCCCGGCACGTGTATTCCATTGTTTCTACCCGAGTTTAGTTTCAAAGTATATATATCCACGACCGACCTCGCGTATATCAATCTCCATACAACACGAGTCTAGTGTGAAGTATATCCCTTGGTGTTATCGGTATATCTCATCGTGCGTGAAACCCCTTTTGCCGAATCTCCGCGACGGCTTGGTCTCCTGTCGTTCCCGGTGGGATTTAGAATTGTTTAGACCCGTCATGAAATTCCGGAAAGGTGGGCTTGCTTCTAAAAGGTTTTTGAAGAAATAGAAGGCCCGGAATTCGAGGTCATGTTAGATATTGGTATATCAAGACGAAGTCGAGAGAAGCCAAGGGGCCTGAGAGTTTGATTGATGAGCGTCCCTCATGGGAAATAGTGTCTAGTACTGTACTGTACTGTATTGTACCCCAGCACGCAAGCTTACTGTGCAACACCCCGCCATTTTCGGGGACGTTTGAGTCACCGTCACAGGGTCACAGCAGCAGCAGTCTGGAGTGGTCATTACGACCAGGACCTAACGCGTACCTGCCTTGGAACAGCAGCTACGCAGCTTGCACAGCTGCCTTGACGTTTCACCAACCCACACAAAGCCCATAATTCATTAGGTGCTTGCCTCGCAGTCTGCACTGGTTGAGCCTTTCCTAAAACGTTTGTTTGCACCGCATCCCTCATTCGGGTTTTCTGCATCTTACTTCTTCCAGGTCCCAGACCACAGTTTAGAATCGACGATTGGGACTCGAAAGTGAGGTGGGGATGTTCAATACTGTACCGGTATCGGGCATCAAATAGTCCATAAGCATAGCAACGGTACCTTGACGTCACAAATAGAAACGGACACGGGAATAGACATTCCGTACACAGACATTACCCCGGGTATCGACAAACGACCATCGGTGGCCCAAGATGGAGGACCCAGTGGCGACGTTCATGAGCGTGACGGGGGCCAGCGAGCCCGTGGCGCAAGGCTATCTGGAGATATCGGGCGGGGACTCAGCGCAGGCGATTCAGTTATTCTTCGAGAGTCCCGAGTTGCAGACGTCGTTTACAAACGCAGCGGCCTCATCACCGGCGGCACCCAACGCCTCCAGTACGACGACGACGGCGGCGACGAGCAGCAATCGAAATCGAGCCGGTCTGGGGCGTCAGGATTCGCAGGGGGTGGTGCATTTGGACTCGGACAACGAAGACACAGCTATGGGCGAAGTCGACGATGATGCGGATGACGAGGTTCAAGTCAGACACATAGCGCACAGCGGGAATAGTGGCGGTATGGCACAGTCACGGGCAACACAAGAAGATGAAGATGCGGCGATGGCGCGGCGACTGCAGGACGAGATGTACGCGCAAGATCCGGGGATGCAGGATGGAGTTAGAGCGCCCATAGCTCGTACGACGGAAACCTTGGTCGGCCCGGATTATGGCCCTGCGGTTTCGGCTTGGGGGAGCAGTCGTCTCGAAGACTTGCTGGCTACGGGCGGTCAACAAGCCTTTCGAAGACCTAATAGAAGTCAGCCTTCTGCTAACCCTTTCCATCAGTCTGCTTCTTCCATGTGGGAAGACCCTCCAATATCTGCTGCTGGTACTTCTGCGGCTGGTGCTACTGCGGCTGGTGCTACTGCGGCTGGTGCTGGGTCTGGTGTTGGCAGTGGATCAGAGAGTAGCCATAGACAAACTCCACCTCCTCCAACAGTTCCCTCATCTACACGCCCAGATACTGCATCCAATCCTGTCTCCGTTCCCTCTTCTTCTTCTCGCACTGCCCCAGCTTCCTCATCCACATCTCGAGTGCAACGTCTGGCAGACCTGTTCCGTCCTCCTTACGATATGATGTCTCCACATAGCTGGGATGACGTGCGGGACCAAGGCAAAGATGAGCTGAAATGGATCATCGTCAACATCCAAGACATGAGCAATTTCCACTGCCAGGCATTGAACCGCGACCACTGGAAAGACGCCCGCATCAAGGCCCTCATCCGCGAACACTTCATCTTTCTGCAATACGACAAGGGCTCTCCCCGCGCCCAGCAATACACCAATCTGTACTTCAGTGCGGGAGTCGAAAACCAGGACAACTACCCTTACGTCTCCGTCATCGACCCCCGCACGGGCGAGCAGGTCAAGGTCTGGTCCGGAATACCGTTCCCCTCGGCTAAGGATTTCCACGCCGACTTGGTCCAGTTCCTCGACCGCTACTCGCTCGCTGTGAACAGCAAGAACCCCGTGGCCCAGCCTGGGAATCAGCAGCCTACTCAACCGGATATTAATCGCATGACGGAGGATGAGATGCTTGAGTGGGCCCTCAAGAATAGTTTGGGTGATGCGGCGGCCACAGATGCGGCTGGTAGCAGCAGCAGTGTGATCCCGGATCCGGATGAACGCACTGCTCTTTACGCCTCCTCGCAAACACAACTACAACAACAACCTGCGACACCCGCTGCACCCGAGCCCGTTGCCCTCTCCCCCTTCGCGCAGATCTCGAGTACAAGCCCACACGGCGAGCCCGCACATAATCCCGCCACTACGACACGTATCCAGTTCAAGCATCCCGCAGGCCGCGTCATTCGTCGGTTCGCGGTGACGGATCAAGTCCGCCGCATCTACGAGTGGCTGAGAGCGACACCGTTGGAAGGGAAGGATGGTGTCGTGTTCGAGTTGAAGGCCCAGCCTGGAGGGGATTTGTTGGAGAAGCTGGATTTGACGATTGAGGAGGCGGGGCTGAAGCAGGGGACGGTTATGATTGAATTTATTGAGGATGAGGGTTAGGAGGTGGGCTGGTGAGAGGGGGAGTTGGAAGCAGGCTCTATGTGGGACTGTTCATATCATTACGGGGTCCAAGAACATTGATTTGTTCCAGGACCTACTTGGAAAAATAGCATTCATAAGAGAAGCAAAGGAGAGGAAAGGAATGGAAAAAGCTTCTAACTACTGGAGGCGGGCTGAGGCGATGTACGGCGCATCATCACGGCATGGGCGATATTTCTACACTACAACACATCAAAGCAAGGCAGGGGGGGGGGATAAAATGGACGCCTGCGCTTAGCGGATCCGTGAGGGGCAGAATAAGATAGTTAGATTCATAGCTTAGATGGTATTGCTCGTTGGTAGCACCAAAAGACTGGGCTTCGCTGCCATTTTAGGGAGGGGGTTATGTGTTGATTGATAGGGTGGTCTTGTGATCTTGTTCTGGGTGGATATTTTGTATTGACTTTGACCAATCGTTTCGGGCTATTGAAGGGAGTACCGGGTTGATAAGTTATATTGCGTTACCGTACGTTTTATTAGACGGCTTGACTTTTTGGAGATATGACCTGGATCGGCTACACAGGGGTCGCCACTGTATGATAAAGGCGGTCGAAGTTTCCCATCCATCTCGCTATCCCGGTAGACCCGAACCTTACTATGTAGCTTCCCCTAGCTCAACAGCCTCTCTATCGTCTACAGAACCAGGTCAAGGGATATCAGCACCAACACTTCGCGAACAGATACTAAGTCGCAAGACCAAGAACTCAATATCTTCCAAATTCGCCTCCGCAGCTTCACCACCGCCCCTACCCCCGGGTTCCCAAACCACTTTATCACCAAATCCGCCCCGCTCAACCCGCAAACCTCACCATGTCCGTCAACCCACCAGACAATCCCTCACCCCAACCTCAACCCCCCCACACCTTCGTCAACGGCTACGACAAATCCACCGAAGAGCGCTACAGCGCCCGCACCGTCGCCTCCAGCGCCAGCTACCTCCTCGCGCACCTCGACGCCCTCGCTCAAACCACCCCTGCCTTCCGCTTCCTCGACGTCGGCTGCGGCCCGGGCTCCATCACCGTCGAGCTCGCCGCCCGCTACCCGCAGGCGACCTTCGTCGGCATCGACCCGGGCGCGCCGTTCATCGCCTCGGCGCAGACGCGGGCCCGAGCCCAAAACGTCCGCAACGTCGAGTTCCGCGTCGCCAGCATCGACGACCTCGAGACGCTGGTGGCGGAGGACCAGTGGCCGAAATTCGACCTCGTCGCCTGCCACCAGGTCCTCAACCATGTGGCCGATCCCCCGCGGGCCCTGCGCCGCATGCGCGCTGTCGCGGCGCCCGGCACCGGCATCGTCGCCGCCCGCGAGATGGACATGGATGCGCTCATTGCCCTGCAGCCGCGGCTGCCCGCCCTCGACGACTGGCAGCGCCTCATGCAGGTTGCCGGGCGCGCCAAAGGGTCGGATCTCACCGCTGGCGGGAAGCTCGTGCGGTATGCGCTGGAAGCCGGTTGGGCGCGGTCGGAGATTGAGGCCTCGGCGAGCGCGAATGGGTACTTTCAGACCAGCGAGAAGACGGTGTGGGCCGGCAAGATGTGCGGGATGCTGGGGGATGCGGATGGCGAGTGGGGTGCTGCGGCCAGGAAGGCGGCGGTGGGCGTACTGGAGGGGTGGGGGGATAAGGAGAGTGTGGAGAGCAGGGTTGGGGAGATGGTGGAGGCTTGGGGGGAGTGGGCGAGGGATGAGGGAAGTTGGATGGTCCAGGTTAGTGTGGAGATTGTTTGTCGGTGCTGATGGGGAGGGGTTGGGGTTGTGATTGTGGTTAGTGCGGAATGAGGTGACGGGTTTCGAAGCAATGCTGAGAATATTTTGGTCAGTTGATTTAGCTAAGACGGTGTGATTTAGCTGGAGGCTATTATACTGTCGTACCATCTACGCCATGATGCCCCTTTGACCCTGGGTTACCTCACTGAATTCGACTCGTGAAATCTTTTTAATTTTTTGGAATAACGATGCCTCCTTTCATCGTTTTCGAAAGCTTGTATCTTACCCCGATAACCCCAACCCCAACCCCAGCCCCAGCCCTAACCCTGGCACGGGGCGCTTAATATCTTTGCAATGGCAAAGACCAGGAGGTCATGGTCATGGTCATTGGAGACTCGTTCATCGGTCAACACTGCAAGGAATCGCAATGAAGGTGGCTTGTGATATGTAAAAACAATACTCTCTCGCATGATCGACAAGCTGGTGCTGTGGACTAATACAACACGGCTATGGCGGTAGAGCGACACCACTTTAACCAAAACTGTTCCCGTGCTGACCGGTTGTGGAGCAGAACTCAGGACTGTGTCCTGCACACTACAAAACCGATGGACGACAACTGCCTACACAACCATGTACGACCTGGATTCCCTGGGAGACACTATTGGAAGTAGCACAATAACCAAGCAGGCACATAGCTTACGACTCTCCCTATCAATGGCCAAGTCAATTTGGTGGGAAGCTGATCTTTAGTATGAATTCATAATGGACGTAACTATCGCGTTGTAGTATGTCATGAGCCCACCATCGAAACGCCATGAGTGCCTTGCTAATACCCCCGTTCGCTCGGACCCATCCATTTTATAGCCTGTCTGTATCCAACGTTCCGGTCACCACACTCCCAATAATCTGCCACCTTAGAAGCATCTTGCTCGAGAAAAGAGGGCCCCCACATGACAATCCACATGTCGATTACCCAAGTTACCACATCAACATCCGCTAATATGTATGGCCACGCCTTGTGTTCCCCGAAGACGACGAGGACTCGTCCGTATCTCTCTGCCGTCGATTCGCCATCTCGATATCTTCCTTGCCAACATTCCTCTGCGCCTGGACCGGTGGACCGCCATACAACACGTTGCCCGGCGCGTAAGCGGGCGGGTGTTGAGAATACGGCGGAGCGGCCTCGTAGTGGTTTGGCGCGACATGGGCCTGTTCCCTCGCCTTACGCTCAGCGCGAGCGCGGCGGAACTCGCTCCACAGAGCCACAAGAACCCAGATCAGCCATATGATAGCGGCGACCACGGCGTACGCAGTCATGGTGCTGGAGGAGGCGCGGGCGAGCTGGAGACCAATGCCACCGTTGATTATGCCGAGAGTTATGGCCACGCGACCTGGAGCGAACGGTCAGTAGCTGTGGAAAACCATGAGGGGAGGGATGGACTCATACCAATGCCCATGTGCGCCCAAGAGGACCAGGTTCGCTTGCCAACCTTTTTGAACTTGCGGTGGTGAATAAATCCTAGCATGGGCATTATCAAAACGCATCCGAGCACCACGAGGCCGATGATGGGGTGGGTGTTGTAGTTCGGGTTGCTAAGCTAAAAGAGGGTTGCGGGTCAGTCTTCGGTTGTTCTTGGGTACGATCTCGTGTCCTGCCCCGTTTTCCCCCAAATCATGCCTTATCCGATTCCATGACCATCGTCTCCTCGGCTTTTTTGTCTCCTCTTTCATCCCACCAGGATTGGTGGAAAACAAGTGATTACGACTGGTGACTGGATCTGAACCTACCATGTCGCCACTCGACCCCGGTATCGTCACCATCTTGGCCAACCGCACGCCCATCGCTGCACCCACGATATATACCAGCAGCGCGACCATCTGCGAACCCGCATGTATTATCCATGCGAACCGACCTGGGATGACGCGCATCAAAATCGATCCCATCGGGAACAACAAGACGAAGGCGACGCTCGCAACGACACCGTGGATCATACGGATCCGTTGCGCATCACTTGTGTTGAAGCCCGCAAAGGAAGAAGAGCCGTCGAAGCCATCGAAGCCGCTGTTATCGTCGCCATTGTTATTATTATTATTATTGAACGGGTTGTTGCCGTTCGATCCTCCACCGTAAGGGCCTTGGGCAAGCGTTTTTGACGCTTGATGGGAATTTTGTTAGCTGAGATGTTGTTGCGCATGAAAACTCGGAACGCATCTAACACCACATACCGAACGCCAAAAGGCTAAGCTGTGCGAGTCGCATGGCGACAATTCTTTAAATTAGTTTCTTAATCGAGACTTCTTTTTGTGCCCGATTGGTTTATCGTTCGTTTCGGATACTACTGTTTGTTCGGGCTGTATACTACTATATCATGTTGCCCGCTTCGCTGTGTTGTTACTTCCGTTGATGATATCGTGAGTAACGAGCGAGCGTTCAGCGCCGGTACACAATGATTGTGGTTACGTCGACGCGAGAGAAGAAACACAGAGGATCAAGATCAACAGATGAAGATTTTGCATTCACTGTCTTGCGTCACCCCAAAGTGTAGTTCATCTCAACCAGCTCTCCGTAAGCGCATCCATCCAACCCTACGCGCATTGCGTAATCCAACTCTGCCCTGGTCTGCCGCTCCTTTGGCGCACTGCTTTCCGCGTCATTGGATCAAGTCGGCCTCTGAGCACGCACCAGACGCTCAACGCGATAGGGCAGAGTGCACAGCGCGCAGTGCACAGCCTCTCGGATCCGCCCCAAATCCAGTCCGGCAGCGAGCTTCGGGACCGAGGCCACTACCACCGGCACCGGCATTGAACCCACGCGAAAGTCAACTCTCGCAAATTTGAAACTCAACTGGATGACCAACCTTTGGTCTGCCACTACAGGATCCTAAAGCGGAAGGTGGATGACTTGAACATGAAGTGATGCACCACACCATAACCAATGCGGAGCTGTCATATTGAAACCACGGCTGTTCGAAGTCGACATGTTGGCACCTTGATCGGCAATGCCCAGATGTCTGCTGTCACGACACAGGGTTCAGGTCGGTAATTGATTCACCGGCACAGGTACCCGTTGGACTGGGCAGACGATTGAAGCCATTACCTTTAGCTCGCGATACTGAAGTCGAAATCGTGGTAGAGTATCATGGTGACAATGCGGCGGTCCAAGATTTGAGTTGATCCTCGTAGAGCAGAGGACGATGCGCAAATTGGCCAGCGCGTAGATCAAAACGCCATCCTGCGGCCAACGCAGTGGGACTACGACCATCAAGAGTTTCGTTCTCCAGATCCTTCATGTACTGGATGTCTATCTGCTTGTTACTTCACAGCACAGCATACGCCCAGTATTCGATGACTGTTGGAATCGCTTGGCATCAGTGGATACGCCAATGACCAATTGGGGGTATGTAGGTCATCTTGTAGGAGTATTGTGGATATGGATCCAACTGCGGGGATGAGCGTGCCTGGCGCTTACTAAGCCAGCCGTAGATAGAGGCATGCTTTGGTGTGCCCACCGAAGTATGCTGGATCATATCATCATCATCATCATAGACAATCAACGAGTTACCGCAATAAGCACTTGCGATCTATTCGTTACGTCTAGACGGACACAGTCCATCCAACAAGTATCATGACCGCTTGCGGCTCATTTGAAACCGTTGAGAATGTGCAAATATTCAAGACAGCTCAGTACAGTACCTCAACTGTACCGCACGCACGGCACACATACCGCACAACAGTAACACATGCTACAGAGTTCCCCTTATTACCCTACCCCAGGAGTAAACGGCACGTGACAACCATACTCGAAACCCGGACAACCTTGTTGATACCGGTATTCTAGGCTCAGCACAATATTCCCGACCATTTCCAGTCTTAATTCCTATCTGCGATAGAGGTCGATCTTAAGATCCTACAAAACTGACAGGCCCAAAATAGCGTCATTCGTCGGCTAATTGACCCCATACCGGCACATAAGAGCAGTGTGGTCGACGGAATAAGCCTAGTAAGCCCGGCTTATACCGTATGCCTCAGCAAGCATATGCCAAAGCCCGACCCCAAGGCTGACCCAAGACTAACTTCTCGAGTCTGACTCAGGCTACGAGGCTGGTGATAATGTGATGTGGGCCCTGAGTGAAGAAAAGTACCGGTATAATGGGCCAGCGGGCCTCAACCGGGATCATCAACGGCATCAGTGGTTATGCGGCTTTTCTCATGTATAATGGCACAAAAAATGTATTTTTCTCGAGGGCGCTCGACTTTCCAAACCGTAGATTTATCAACACACATATTTGCACGCAAAACCCGTTTATGTGGTATGTAGTGGTTACGTTAAGCGGTCATGTCTGCATCGTATGTGGTGATGCGGTGACGGAGATGGTGATGCATTCCAGTATCAACACCAAGACTATCAACCAAACCGTATCAAGCCTTTCCCAGCCAAGCCCAGCCCAGAGGACAGGCTAGCGAGGCTCATATCATCAATCACACTGACCTAAGAGCTCCTCGTGGAAGTGACCCGCTGGAGGGTTAGTGTCTTGATTTTCTCCATACAGAAGAGCTCTAATTTTTGGCACCTATTTCTGATGGGGGACAAGAGAAAACCTTGATCAACTACTCGTCATATCTTGATCTCGTTCTGATATGTAGAGCCATAACCTAATCCAGAGGTCGTTCCCAGATATCCTAGACCCCTACCTACATTTCCTCATACCCAGATTGGCTCTTTTGTGAATGACTGTAGTATCTCTTCAGCCAGATCCGAATTGCTTGTAGAAGATCAGTCACACAGGTTGCTAGGGCAGATGATTTTGCCTGCTTAATCATGACTGGGAGGCATCGCCCACGCAGACAGGCTGCTCGTATGAAGTCTGAGACTAGTTCCGGTTGGCCAAGGCCGTTGCCTTACAGGACTTTGCACATGCGTAACATTTTGAAGACCGTGGAGATGGAAAGACCCAAGATTGAATGTGATCTTTTATTGGCAGGAGTCGAATGGGGTAACCCATGAGGAAGATAATCTGTGGATGTTGCTGTTTGAAGCTTGCTCCAATCGAAGGGGAGACCAAGGGTCAATTCGAGACCCGGCGTGTATGCATGACCTGCCTGTTGACATGGATAAGTGATTGACGACTCCCCGGGCACCAGATGTCGAGCCTGCTTCCAACGCGCAGACTGGCGAACCTTAGGTGTTGATGGACTTGCTAAGCTCGGTTTCCCGGGCTGCGTCGTGCACGCTTCAGATAACAACCAAGCACATCGATCTGTACCCACCGCCGCCAGGCAACCACCATCATGAATAACTCAGCACCCAATCAAACCTAGTATCTCCAACCTAAGTACGCAAATAAGTCAAACTACTAGCACCAAACACCGAATGACCGAGTTCAGCGCCTAGATAGCGTAGCGGCAACGGCAGGGGATGCAACCGTTCGGTGAAAAATCAAATACCCAAAGGACCCGAGTCCGAGTTCGTCCGCTACCGGACGAATCTTGGGACTGGGGGCGCAGCGATATTGGGAGCTGGGCCTGGTAGACGACCAGGAGACGCCTGGTCATTCCTTTTTGTTCTTTTGAGGAATATTTTTTAACATTTTTTTGGTTCGGTTTTCGCCCTGAAGATGTGGTAGTGGTGACGCTAGGCGCATCGTGGCTTTTTTTGGTGGTTAAAGCTTGGCCTCGGCGACGAAACTTCAGACCGCCAAAATTAAGGTGCATTGCAATTCCATCGCGCCTTAGGGGTTATATGAAAACGTATTTACCTTGTCGGGAGAAATTTATATGGCCGGATCCGACAATTGGTCTTAGATCCGGCCCCTTAGCTATGTAAATGTGAGCGAATGCGATTCCGACCACCCACGAGCCAGGTCAGGGGACCGGTACACAGCGAAAAATTCCAGACGTGGTGCCATAAGGCTCTTATTTCTTTTCATTGGTCTACAACTCCAAGAACGGCATAAAGTGAACGTAGATTGAGAGGTCAGTGTCAGGGTCAGAGTTAAGATGCTCTGTCTTAGGATTAGGGTCCAGCGAAGTTGACTGGGCTTGCGACAATGGCTTCAGGCATGAAACTAGATAAGACCTTTCCTTGATTTTTAAGTCCTGTCTTGAATACTGAATAGAAAAGTTGGGAATGGATCCTGACGTTGAGGACATGATGGAAATCGTAGAGACTCAGGCTGAAAAGGTTAGGATCACGATCATGACCATCCATAAAAAACCACTATTGAGTCCATTCGAGTTTCATATAATTGGCTAGGGTGAGCTGTGAAGGTCACGAGTCGTCGCTCATACCATGTGATGCATGCTACAATCCTGCACGTGATCTGACTATACCACGCTGATCAAACCCAGACATCGGATCAATCATTGGTCCAATATTGAACTATTGATAGTAGCTATCATTACGCTGCTATCCGCACAAGGTTGTAGTTTTCAAGCAAGTGTTTCCTGCCGCTCTATGTCAGGTAGCTGGTTGTAAAAATGCACATCCTACACTGCAGTAGTGTTGGCCCTGAACCTGGAATAATTATATTTTAGAGGTATCGTGTGGTTTTGCCTGCAATCCACGATCCTCGGAGGCTACTTGGTATCTGAAGCCCAAGTTTCGTCCGATGCCCTCCCAGCCTCCTGGGTTTCCGTAGTCCGTCAGGTGCAACAAAGGTCCGAGTCAATTGCAGTTGCATAACTTACACGGAGGAAGCCCCTCAATTCGCCAGAGTGTTCTTTATGGTCTTGAATCCATCGTGTAGTTTCGGCGCCCTCACTTGGTAGTACTCGTAGTTCTAGTGGAGGAAATAAGTGTCAGGAACAGAGGTCGCTTTAAAGTCAACTCTCTAACCGTATTCAATTGTATCTTCAATGTAAATCCGTCAGGTTGTTCTTACACTCATGTAGCGACTTTATTGATGTACTTCTCCTGCAGTCCGTCTCACTGAGCTTGACTCGATACTATTCGAACAACATAACTAATACGTGGTGCTGTTCAAATACACTTCGGACGACATGACTGGCAGATGCAAGAGTAGAATAGGCTAGCAGTGCGAGAAGTTTGGACACGTGTATGCAACCACTTTGCAGGCCTTTCACCAACTCCGCATCGCATCGTGAGGTTCATCATGAAGCTTTAGGCATTTGCGATGTCGAAGCTGGTTTGTTAGTGACACAATAATTCTTTCCTTTTTCTTTTAAACAGCTATCCGCATTATTGGTTCTGGGCTACGTTTGTGACCAGCATTGTCAATTGCATCTTCACAGTCGCTCGTTCATTTGTTGTTTGCATCGTACCCTGTTTACGAGCGAACGCAATTTTCTTTTGTTGAGTCTCCTTTTCACCTGGATTGCAATCGTGCACATCGATTACCATGTACGGTTCTCTCGTGCCAGTACAGGCAGAAGGCGTCGTCCCTCTACTGGAGGGCCGCAGCAACTACTACATATGGAGACCCTTGATGGAGAAGCAGCTCATTCTTTTATCATTATTGCACCATGTCCTACCGATCAATGGTGAAGAATCGAAACCAGGAGTTGAAGCAGTGAGATCTGCGACTTTTGGCGAGGTTGCTAGACCATCGAATCAAGAGATAGCGCAAACGACTCCGATAAAGGCAAGGTTTGTCGAGCATCTCTCTGCTGAAGAAGCTGGCGTAACTCGACACGAACAAGGACGTTACAATAGTCTAGTTGAGGATAGTGGCAAGGCAATCAGCACCCCTGGAGATCTAGGCCGCGGTGTTAAAGGAACTCCGGACGAAGAAGAGCGTGAAATCGATGAGAAACCGGCGAACAAGGAAGACTGCGAGGAACGTACCCGAGACGATGAGAAATTTGACGAAAAGATTGACAAAAAGATTGGTCTTTTAACAAATCCAAAGCTAGAAGAAAGGGGCGCGACAGAGAAACCAGTTGATGACGGCGACAAGGCTACAGATGAAGATGGTCAAGATACGAAGGAGCTGCAGACCACGAGGTCGTTACCAAACCTTAGGAAGCCTCTATCTCCGCGACATCATTGCAACCAAATGTCATCCGAGCCGCTCCCGAGGGTGATCCAAGAAAACGAGCTCGATGAATTTGAAGTAGAACGCAGCATGATCAGAGTTTACATGTTGATTTACTCCAAGATATGTCCAAAGCTGCAATGTCTACACGTCAACATGAAAACAGCGCGCGAACTATGGCAAGATCTTGAGGAGGTCCATGGCTACCAAAGCGCGATGTCAAATCGCCTTCTCCAGCATGAACTCAAGACGATCCGGCTACGCGACTACGTCAGCGTTGACGACTTCGATTCCGCTTTTCGCGCTATCCTGGCCAAAATGCACTTGGGCAACTGTATGGTTTCACCCCTGGCTATACAAGTCGCATTCTGTGACGCGACCAAGATTGCATTCCCCAATATTCAGAGTATGTTAATGCGGCATCGGCCAGAGAACTCACGGGAAACTCCTTGTATCGCGTTCATGATGAGGGTCCTTAGGGATTTGGAGATGAAGAAGCAGTTGGAAGTACTGGAAGGTCATGTTCGACCCGACGTCAACACGTCCAAATGGAGACGTCAGGGTCGCAAACTGAGGAAAGAGAGACCAGAGACGGGAGTGGAGACGACGACATCAAGGAAATGGTGCACAATACCCAATGGGTGGAAACGGTGGTCCGTATCATAACGGGGTTATGTCGAGAATGACAGGATAGTCCAGGGGAAGGAGATGGCGGATCGGTTCCATGTATAGAAGGTAATTGTCACTACTGTAGATATCATGCGCTATGGCCCATCATGGTTCGATTGATTCGAGCATTAATGTACTTCATAATTTTATGATCAGGTGCTAGGGAACAAGGTATTACCTACCCAGATGTCATACCCGCATCGCCTTTTTCAGTGGCTGTTGCATTTCTTTGCGTGGCTGATCTGACTATTCCTGTACCCGTCAGTTTAAGTATTCAACGGGGCCTCTCGGGGTGAGCTTTTTATTGAATAAGCTGATCGAGAGGCTGTGTAAACCTGGATCTTTCTCTCAGTCGCCGAATTAGCAAGCTTGCTTGACAATCTCTCAGCGTCTAGCTACAGCAAGATCCACAACCTAGTACAGATAATCCCGTTAACGAATCTCCAGCGCAGCATTCAGAAAGATTCATCGTATTTTGGCGGTTGGATCCAGCGCAGGTGGTTTTTGAAAGATAAGCATCTAAGAAGTGCTCTCTATTGAACTAGGGAAAGGCGGACGCTACCGAAAACAGGTAGATAGGACCAGGCACCGAACAAAGAGTTACGGCCGCTAAGCAGAAAGATATAAAAAGGCCGCCTACTGTCCTAGCTAGTCAAATGAACAAGCAATTTCGCGCCCGCAATCCTAGTGCTTCATTTTTAATTGTATTATGTCATTTGTAGTTCGATACCAGGCTTGTTGTTCATTGCGCCAGCGCTCTCTGCGTTGAGGCGGAGTCGTCACCAAAGCGTCGACCAACGACGCACCTCTCAGGCGCACCGCAACAGTTACGAATTATTCAAGGCTGGACAACAGTCCGGCGCCGCATGATTGTCGCGTGGCGGATCGGCGGGAACCGCGCTCGGTACTGTAGCGCAGTAAAGAAAGCATGATAAGCGATTATCTGCGCCCCACCCGGGATCTGCGATGCCCCGGATCTGCCATGTGCATATTCTGGGGTTGACGATAGAACCTATTGATACCGGGGGTGGCGAAGATACCGGGCACTTGGGACAGATTTTCGGAGATGGCGTGCATTGAAACTCAACGTCCACAGCGCAGACGTACTGTACTGTAGAATGCAGCTGACGGGACCAGTATCGCGTGCCAATGATGCAGCGGCTGATGCACTGGTAGAAACATGGCGACATGAAGACTGACCATTCCTAGCTATTAAAACACCAATATGCTCCTAGCTTCTACAATGGGATTCGATGTCGGCGAAGATGAAACCCGCGGACCCCTAGTAGTAGCGGGCAATTATGACGTCGCATCAACCGAATTCGAGCGCATCATGCCTTCGTGGATTGCGGCGCTCAAGATGGCAAGATTTACAACCGTCGTCGCCGAATTTCGGCAACTTGCAAGAGGCATGATTTTCTTGGGAATGTGTCGAAATCTTGCTACATTGCTACTTTCCTCTTGGTGCTATTCTCGATGAAAGCCTTGTCCAAGCAAGGGTCTGAGCCACAGCATTCGACTTTTCTCGTCAAAAGCGCCCATCATTTGACGTTCGAGCCCTTTCAAATCAAAGAAGTCGCGATCCCGAAACGACGGAAGCAAAGCATTGATTGTTGGTGTGGATGTCGCACCCGGGAAGAACAAACGATTCAAAAGCGGTTGGTTCGAGGAAGATCGCCCAATGCAGGCATAAGAGAGCTCCCGTTTTGGTCGGGACCGGCTACCAAATCACTCTTATTGCTCACTTCATGGACCTTTGTGGTGTAGTCTAGGCCATATGCCGAAACACTGCATCAATGTAAGACGGCACCTTGGAAAGCTAGGATAAAGGATGGGGCGGAATGCCTGGGGGTACATTATCCATGGCAGGTCCAAAATATGCGTATGTGCACGTGGGTGCGAGCGTTGCGCATGGGGGTACATTTGCAGGAACAACGGTTATGACAGATTCCCCAAACAATAAACACCTTGCTCTATGACGGACAGTGATGAATGTGTCCTTGAACGAGAAATCAGAGCCTGCAAAATGTCCATCTAAGCAGAACGAACGAGGATGCATGGGCAAGTCTGAGGTTTAATCAATTGTCTTCCTTCACCCCACTGTGCCATCGTTGGCAAAACCAATGCCACCTGCCTATCGTAGGGGGGCTTGTCTTTCCCGCCAACATCCTCGCCGCTTTCGCGAGAGAGAATTGAGGCTGGGGATGAGAAGGGTGACCAACGGAGATTTCCGGCAGAAAAGCGCGCAACGCGTAGCGTTGGAGGTAACAAGAGTAAGCAATCAAAAGCGTGGCTATGCTTGCTTTCTATCGTTACTTGGGCGTATTGCGCTACGCCAAGGGCCACGGCCTGTCTTGAGCCGGCTTGTCTGTTGAGCTTTTTGCTTAACATGAGAGGTAGATTAGCTTGGTCTACGTCTTTCGTCCCGTGTAGCTTCTATATTGCCAAAGGAATCGTTCGTCTCTTCAGGCTGATTGCTCTATCGTAAGTCGTCATCTGTCGTCGTGTCACTATGCCGGGGGCTGAACAAGGATTGGCCTGGCTTCCAGCTCTATCCCAGGACATTGATCCAAGCCGGCGACTTTGTGGCGCCTTCGAATTTTCAGGGACCAGACTGACAATTTTCAGACGTATTGCTGTGCTTTTGAGTGGAAAACGAAGAAAACGGCCAACCTGTTCGGTTCTAATTTCCCATCTCAGACTCAGTTGTGGGAAGCGAGCTTGGCTTGATTCTTCTACTCGCGAATTTTGAGTTGTTGTGCGCGCATTTACCTTGGCGCCGAGATAAATTGTGTTACCGCAGCAAAGTTGTGCTGTGGGGCGAAGTCGTGGGGCGTTGTGGGCTGATCGATCTGAAAGGAACGTGGGGTACCAGGGTCCTCGTGGGAGTCCAAAGCCCCAAGTCTTTCTCGTTTCGAGCTTCCAATTGTTCCTTGGGAAGGGGCGGGAACCTATATTTAATGATAGGGGCTGACTTACCTGGTCAATCGCAATCCCTCGATGTTTCGTCTTCCCCGTTTGGCCATAGCGCAGAACAAATATGTCATTTTCGCCGAACGCCACCAAGCTATATAGATAGAGGGCAACTCTAGATCAATAGTGGATTTGGGTCATTCACTATCCATCACTTCAACTCCTTTTTTCTTCTTCAATACCAATTTTCTTAGGATAGCTGGCCTTTCCACAGAGCTGGGCTCTCGCATTTCCCGACTCAAAGCTTCCATCACCTTCTCGACATCATACGCCAACCTCAACATGATGTCTCGCGGTCGCAGCTCCAGCCAAATCTCCTTTGAGGCTTCTAAGGACAGCGGGTCTCGTTCGCCGCGTGTCCGTGACCCTACACCATATCCCGGCAACCGGACCAGTGACACCAGCCTGTATGTAGGACTGCCCCTTTTCTTGCTTCGATTGCGCACGTCTAGAGGGAATTGACATGACTAATACTTCTCCCGTTAGTACCAGCTTTCCGCCCTTCCACGGCGAGAAATCGAAAGGCCTGGCAGGCTTAGTCCGAAGAGCCACAGGAAGCTCATGATTCCGACAATCGTCCTTTGCTCCATTGTATTACTATTCACCTTTAACTGAAGTATTGGTGAGTCCTTACCCTCCGATTTCGATTTGGGAAAAGGTTGGACTATTCAGAAAGCTAACTTGTGCAAGTACTTTTCTCTTCAGATATCTGGGCAAGACAACTCTCGGCACGACACTACGGGGTAGCGAGCGATCGCAAAATTTCATTTCTTGTATTTTGGCAATAAAGATCAGGCGTCGCTTTAGCGCGAGGCTACCATGTATCAATATTTTTAGAGCGGGTTTATATTGGTTGTTTACACTAGCCACGAAGAATCAATGTTTCTTAGACTTTCTCATCATGAACTAATGTTCATCGTCGTACATGAACTGCAAAAACTTCATGTTTAGGCTTGGCCACGCGCCATTCGGGATCGCTGTGATGTGCCTTGCGACTGCATGACCGCGCTTTAGAGATCGACGGGAAATCGCCAACAATATGACCAAATCATGCACATCACTCAGACAGTTGGGCCACTTTCACTAGCAGGGTTCCCCACGCATTGGTGGCGGAGCCTGATGATCAAGATAGGAAGGCGATGCCGGTACTCCCAAATTTAGGGGTATTTACGTGCATGAACAGGCAATAAAAAGTCGTAGGGGTATCTTGGCCGACCTCCCGCGTGGGAACCATAGTCTATTTATCCGCTATGCTCCCCCCTGTGGAGTCTAGAAATCTATCAGGCTCCAGGTGGGAACCGTTGGTTGTAGCATTAAGGCCATAAATTACATTGGCTATATGAGCGATGTCTCATGAAACAAAATGAAAGAACGCTTCCGGTACTTCTCTTTTCTACAACTTGGTTGCGGCACTCTATTAATGGGTACGCACAAGTTTCGAAACAGCTTGAGGCTTACCGAAGGCCGATGTCTCAGAAAAAGCACGAACCGAATAGCTCTAACTCAACTGATCGAATCTGGTGGTGATATCTTCTGTACACACTTATGTGTGTATATTCGATGAATAAGGACTTCCGTAGCCGCGGGTAGGGATTTGTTGTCGGAATTGTCTTCTCTACTCAGAGAGACCATGAAAGGATCTCACGCACAATCCTGACTACTTAGCCATTTCCCATCTCTCATGCTACTCTCATAATCGGGAGCTAGAATCCGAAATGAGATCCACATCCTCCTTCCTGGCATCGATAAACTTGAGGGGATAGAGTTCTGGACTTTGAGGGAGATGAGGTTGAGTGTTACCCTCGGGGCACGAAGGAGATGGGAGCTTGGCGCGGGACTGGCACGTGACGTGATCCACTTTCTCTTGGGAAATTGCTATGGCCTTGAATGATGGAATTTATCGAGGTACGGGCATCAATGTATCTAATCCTCTAGCCGGGAGATACGATGATACCGCATCTGTATCGTACAGATCCTCTCAGCCTCATCCACAATTTGTCTTGTCAGTAAATCAACTATCTAGTCGCACCATGGTTCTGGGAGGGAGCAGCGCTCCTATCCCCTTGACTGCCATAAACCCGTACGCCCCAAAAGCTCAGTGCGCTGTTTGGTGCAGTGCAAGTCTATGATAATGGAGGGGGGTATGGTCATCGTCTCTTGGCTGAACGCTTCTCGTTCCCCGCTTGGTACGGGGGGCTTCGGTGATCCAGCAGGCATTGGCCTTCTTTGGATAGATCATATCTTCGTGATGACTTCTGCATGATGCGCTTCTTCCAAATTTCGAGCATTCAAACCTGTGATGATGTTACCCAAGGAAATGTGTTTATATGATTTTCACAATCCGCAGTCAAGGATCTAAAGTACGCAGTATTACTAAAAACATACAGCAGGAACGTCTCGCTTCGCTACAGCCGGATATCGATTCTTGACTGGCTTAGGATGGGCGAACGGTACTTAGGATCAGACCAGATTGACGTAGAATAAATCATTGGTAAGGAGAGAATAGCATTCCTCTGGTTTCTGCTCTAGGAAAGCATACTTGCGCATACCGGTAGCTTAGATGAGGCTGAAAAACGTGTAGCAGAGACGGTCTTGCTCTCTCCCATCATCATGTCTTTTGATACCACTGAGCTGAAAAGTTGTGTTTCTCATTTTTATCGCCTTTAAGACTGTTTGCCTCACTCGTGCATCGCTACCCAATACGCGGTTTCTTGTTGTCATCTACAGATACCGTATGCTTGGGCAAACCACATGCGGCCACTCTAATAGGCCAGTACGGTAGAGTCTCGAGTTTGTGTGGGCGCCAAGGGAAGGAACCATGAGCACAGACTACGTTTAGGTACTGCGATAGGCCTGAGCAACTGGCAGAATTGATCGGTCGCATGCCATCACGATAGCTTCAATCCACTACATTGTCGTTGTTGTCCCAATGCGTCACTCAGCATCACAAAAAAAAAAGAAAAAAGATAATCTGAGAGATAACATGGCTGTCTCAAAATTGCCCATGTCAGATACAACGAGATGGCCGGGATGGGTCTCAAAATTTCATCAAATACTTACAAGGTAGTGAGTGCTGCAGGGCAAGCACTCAAAGTGCAGCACATGCATAGCGATGTATTACTTTAATCTACCGTACACTCCATATTTCCAGAAATATATCAGAAAAATGACCTTGAAAAACCTAAAATAATTATCTCCTCCCGCAATTTTGGGTTAATAAAAAATTGTGGGAGGAGATAATTATTTTTAGGTTGTGTTAGGTGTCCGCATGTAGTTTGCCCAAGCATACGGTGTCATAGTGGACCAGTTGCTCCAATCCAAGTCTTTAAGCTGAGTACTGTACTTATACACCGTATAGAAACCGTGCTTGCATGACGCGCTGTGGGGGTCGCTGGACATCAAGCATCGGGCGGAAAAACTTTAGAGCTGGACAGAACTGTGCTTCGTATTACACAGTACACTCCTTAACGCGGGACTTGGGGCAAATGCGAAGGCCTTCTCTGAGGTCTTCTATTTGCCTGTAAGTCTGTGTCTGTAAGTGTAGTGATGATTAAGCTAAAGCTAAAGCTAAATACGTGGGTTGTGTATTTAAGCTGTCTATCGTGTGTGCGCTGCACACACGCACCGGCGTGGATTCACCGGACCCACATCATCCCCCTCGTTTACCAACGTCACACATGCCTCCAATTTAACTATCACGATGCCCTCATTTTTGCTCTTCACCACTCCTCCATATCTGCCATCACCTTCAACCGTTTGCGATCTCTTTCTAGCATCGTCTTGGATGCATACCACATAGAACGGACTGGCTGGCCATCTTGAACGTAAGCTGGGAAGAGGTTCGTCCCGTTGTACTTGTTCGGCATAGTGATGCCGCCAGGGCTCGTAAGCGTGTTTGTGTTGGATCGGTGACATGCGCTGATTTGCCACAGTCCATCGTAATACGGCTCGTGTTTCTTCAAGCGTTGTCTGACTCTCAGAACCCAATCGCCTCTGTTGAAGATGCGAATCAACGCCTTCTGCTCCTGTAGGTACGCCCTAACCTGGTCTCGACTAGCTTTGATCGCCCCAGCTCGGTCACGAGCAGTCGGTGCTTCGTGATGGAATGCTAGATAACTCTGTGCCTCAAGCTCCTCCCCCTCTGTCGCCTCCCGAACGTAGGCCGCGTGCGGCTCTGGGTCCAACCTCTCTGCGGGTTCGGTCCCGTATAATAGGAAAAAGGCACTATAGCCGCTTATTTCAGGAGTTCGGTTCAGTATGTTCACTGCTCGACGCAGTAACATGGCGGTTTGGGCTTGGCTGGGGTTAATCACGCCGGCAAGGTCTCTCAGCATTATGCGTTTCAGATCGCCGTTTGCTTTTTCGACTTTGCCGTTGCCTCTGGGCCGGGCCGGTGTGACTGGTTTTGAAGAGATCCCAAATTGGGTGTACCAAGCCTGGGCTTGGTCGCCTCGAGAACAGCCGGCGTTATCTGAGATTAGCTCTCTGAATGGGCCGAATTGGTTTCGAATAAATGCTAGGCTTGGGTTTGGGTGCCGTTTTTTAATCTCCGACTTCAGCTCTCGGACGCAGTTAAGGATGGTCTCAACAGCCAGTTGAGTATCCTCCTGTTGTGCAAATCCTGCACGAAATTGCCGGCGATTTTCCCTGGCCATGTCCTCGAGGCCATGATCAATGATCTTCAGTCTTTCCTAGAGGCTCTTGATCCGGATGCTATGCTCTTGTATATCTATAACATTTATAACCGTATTTTCTCCCGGCTCGCCCGTCTTATCCTTTGGCTTTTCAGAAGGGAAAAGCGGGCCTCGTGGCACTCTAACTGAATCCTCGCTCTAGGAATCCCCAGAGCCGGATCGCCCCTCGGGATCGTCCGTGAACCGCTTTGGCTCTGGGGCTCCGGGTGGTTCGGTCTGTTCCACCGACTCTTCATGGTCGTGTGACCGTGGCTGTGGGGTCCTGGCTTGCTCGGCAAGCCGAGCCAAGTCGGGAACGGCCACTTTATCCTTTTTCTTGCCGGCCATGGTCGTTTATGGTGGTTGAATGTCGAGATGGTTGAATGTCGTTGCTGCTGCAGCTTATTTTCGGTAAAAATTGAAGCAATGGTTTTGAACCGAAAAATTCGAATTTTTGTGCTTCGTATTACACTCCTTAACACGGGACTTGGGGCAAATGCGAAGACCTTCTCTGAAGTCTTCTATCTGCCTGTAAGTCTGTGATGATTAAGCTAAAGCTAAATACGTGGGTTGTGTATTTACGCTATCTATCGTGTGTGCGCTGCACACACGCACGGGCGTGGGTCCATCAGACCCACAGAACTGTGCCGTATTTGGTGTACCATAGGACGTTTGTTTCTGCCTTGTGGTTCGTGCGCATGAGATCAAGAAGTCCGTCGCGCTCAGGTCTGTCGATCTCGCCCTTTGCTTGTGGCGGACAACACAGCTAGCACGCATGACATAACGATATGGCCGAAATACCACAATTAAAGCGGGCGATAATCCTGCAGTACCGGTTTGTTGACAAACTCACGTTTCCCGAGATTGCGAGACGAGTGGGAGGTGTCACCAGCGAGGGTGCCATGAAGCTCTGCCAGCGCACTCGACAGCGTGCGAAAAGCGACAATATCGACGATTTACTTGCACATTCTCATGTTCTCCCCCGCAGTGGGCGGCCTAAACGCGTCAAGTCCGACTCTGCGCAGCCGAAGTCGAGTCCGGACGCTAAAAAGGCGGGGAAGGGCAAAAAGGGGGAGCAAGGGGCGACCAGCGCCGGAGCGTGTCCGGAGAACGAAAGTGGGGTTTCTTGACCTCCGACATGGGTCGGCTCCTACTAGCGCCATTCCTCCGACGTTGAGTGAAGTATACGATCACACGTTCATGGCGCAAAATCCATTCGACCTCGGGCTATGTGCGCAGCTGGATTTTGAGTTGTCAGTCTCGGTTTGGATACGTCGGGTTGTATTTATTATTGTACCTGGGCGGCGGGTGTAACAGCGGGCTCTGCTTTTCTTGGGGATTCTAGGACTAGGTTGAAACTTCCGTTCGGTACGGGATTCGCTATATTGCCGTCATTGGATAGAACTGTCAGGCACACTAATTGGGGCACTCACTGGATGGTTGTTACGGGATATTGTTGGAGTTGGGATAAAATAACGCGTCTCTTGAATCAATGAAGGGGTGAGGGCTGCTCACCCCGATTGTCTCCGGCTATCTTATTGCAAAGATCAGTGAGTACAGTCAGACCGGTTCATAAAGATACTAATGAATTGCAGGTGTAGCATCGTTATATCCTGGTATCGTCGCATCGTCGTAATGAGATACTGTAACTTATTATATCATGAATTAAGAAAAGTCTTGAAAAAAGTGAAAAGCGTGCCCAAGACCCTATCTACTAAACCCCAATACTATGCCAAAAACCCATCCAACGTCTACTATCGATTGAGTCATATAGCCTACAATCGTCATCATAGCTGAGAGTAATGTAAGCACTCTCGACATGGTTGATCGAGAAAAAAGTTCCCATGTGACAATATGATCTATCGAGAGCTAGAACGTGTATGATGTGATGATGATATGATAAGTGAGTTTTGCATCGATGTGATCCAGGGGATGGATGTTTTGCTGAAGAACAACATAATGGATAGATAGGAGTTCTTGTGTAACTTATCGATCTGAGTCATCAGTGAAAAGCTTGTCTATTTTGACCGCCATCACACATTACCTATCTATTCGATGTCCTACTCACTGCGCCCACTATCGCTATCACATCTCCAGCAAGTTTGTCGCCAAATGAAAATGTTGCGCGCTTCTCGTCATTGGAATCCATATAATCGAGCGCTCGATCAATGTGTCACACCTGAATTCAATTTGCTTATCATGCTTCGTTCGGAAATTGAGTTTGGTTTCGTCTAGTGTGTTCGGTGGCTTGCTCTTATGATTAGGTTTGCTCATAATCGCAAATATAGGGGCGGCAAGCTCCAGGAGATCGGCATGCTCACAGTATAAATTCTCGCCCTCCCCTTCCGCCAACTGCGTGCAATTCTCTTCCTTGCCAACAACCAATTCGGAACGTTCACTCAGAAATCAAGTTGAAGAAATCATCCAGCGACATTTGACTCTTCGGTGCTACACTCCATTACCAGACAACCGTCGTCGACAACGCTATCTCCTAAGCAGTGAAAATGCCTTCCCACCCAATGTCAAAGTCCGATGCTTCGCGCATCCAGTCCTCTGAGGTGAGTACCTGAAGCAACCCAATGGTAAGCTACCTCGAAATGAATATCACAGCCCGGCTAACAATCGATACAACTAGGCCAAGAGCGGCAATGACCCTGGCTTTGCGGCTCGCGCCCAATCGGCTGCTGATCGTGCTGCCAATGCGGCTTCTGGTGGCAATTACGGCCAGCAGTCGAACACCACTTCCCAGGGCCAAAGTGGCACTGGCCAGAAATAAATGGAGGTGGAAGGGCTGAACCGGAATGCTTGGTCTTTGGGACAGGGGCGATAGATATTGTTTACGACTATCGTTAGGTACGAACGCCAGACTAGGGGAAATTTATGTAGGAGTCGTTCGCTATCATTAGGTATGGAAGCTTGAAGGTGGGCTTTGAGGTCCGAGAGTATTGAGTACTGAGCCATGTAGACATACGAAGGCGCTCTCGTGTGAAATCTCGATACTTGAATTATGGCAGAATTTAACTGTCCACACAATTCTCAAGAGGTGCAGAAAAATCGTAAGTGTAACTGCTCCATGGAACAGCCCGACTATTAGCATTATACAATGTATGAATTTTAGTAAGGAAAAGACTTCGTCAGGATGATCGGCCGAATGATTCATCCGGCATTCAAGTCGATGTTTCAGCGGGATCGTGTTTCCGTATCCTCATCGATGGGTAACATCACCAAGAACCCCTTCAAAGCGCCGTAGTTCCTGACCTATGGATCGTTTCTTCATTGGGTCGAGAAAGAGTTGTTTCCGGGGTTTAAGATGCCTCTGGGCTTTTAAACAAGATTTTTCCTATGAAGTATCCCTTTCACATGGTTAGCTCTGCGATGAGGCTTTATCTCGGGCAACGGCTATATATTAGTGAATGGACTGAAAGCGGATCGCCATGGCCTCGAGGTTGTAATTAGTGGAGGTTTGCTTGCTTGAACGAGTGCACGGGATGGATGAACTTTCGGAGATCCTGATGTTGTTGATGGAATAGGAAAGCAAGAAGACAGGCATGATAGCAAAGATGCATGCTCCCCCCGAAGCAGCTCTGTTGTTCCATTTCAAGCTGACAAGGCTAATGTTTATTCCGACCCACAACGATTGTCCAGTCGGGCCACACCACTTCCAAAGCGGTATCTCCATCTGCGATAAGTCGAACCATACTCCCGAGGCATCAGTTACGATTGTCTCAGGCTTCCGTTCACCGAACTGTGATCCGGTCGACTGGCAAGAACGTTATAGGTTGACGCCTGCCCTAGTAGCCTGGCCAATGTGCAAGTCCGCACGCCCACTGTCTTGTTGACTGAGAGAAGAGGCCCCCTAATACTGTGCACCGAGATACGGCACTTCAGCACCGTAAATAAACCTCGATACCTCTCCTTTGCCCCCAAGGATCCACAATAGCCCCACTATCGTAGGTCGCCTCTGTCCATAAATTCCTCCGGCGCTGTGATTTTTTTTGGAGTTTTTCTCCTCTTCCTGACATAAATCTTTCGCTCTTGCATTCAAAAGCTTTTGACTGCAACTTCTCGGTCTTGCACAGCATCCAGCCTAAATGTTCATCGCTAGTTCTTTTGACATATCGACGCACAAAATGTTCTCACGGAGCGTGCTTTGAGCAATTCAAGTATTTCTTTCTACTACGCGTCTCGCGATCCACTCTGTTCCTACCCATCGGCTGAACAACTGCTACCGACCGCACACTCCCAATATCTTTTCCTATCTGCATTGACTGTCAAAGTCCTGGCCCGATCGTGTACAACGACTTGCTGCCAGGAGAATGAGTGCATCCTCCTACCTATTGTCTTCCATTCTTTCGCGGCATTGTCCATTCCTTGATCAATACATGTTGGTATCTGGCCCAACTCCCTGATCGCATGGTGTCTTTCTTCCGAGGCATGGTCTATTGTTCAATCAACACAAGCATGCAACTCCTGTTCTAGCCCACCGCACCTGCACACCTAATTCCGTGCCACCTAACAATTGGATTGTTCTACATTTTCGGTCTAACACGCTGCATTTTCTGTTTATTCTTGGACTTTTGGTGAAATCAGTGCATGATACGAGCCTTGAGACAATTATCGAGCTAACATGTTCACTCTTCGGCAGCAGTATCTGTTCACATCATCCGTCTTAGCCTGTACCGGGAACTAGGACTCGACTTGCTGTTTTTGAAACTCATTCTCGCACATCGACTCTGCGCTTCACGATCGGGCGACTATGCAGAATCATAACATTGTTAGGGACGGTACATCTAGTAAGTATACAAATGTTCAAGTGCATCCCGCTCGATCCTTTGGTTGCTTTCATGCATCAGAAGGCTTGATTGTCAACACATTGTCTTCAGATTCCCACTAAAGGCTTGAGCACTAACATCAATTCGTTCTAGCTTTTGTTCTCATTCTCGCGTGTCAGAACAAGATAGAACGGTTACTGCACCACATTGCTTCCTCACATATCGAGCCACTACAACAAGGCAGTAAGTCACCTATATTTTTCTTGTTCCATTCCATACAAATATGCATACCTACTTCATCCCCAAAATTCTATTTGCTATTTTCCGTTCCTAAGTCTTGCGGTCGGGAGCCGCCCTTTTCCATCCCCACCACACACGCGACTTCCACTTCCCGCGCTCCCCCCTTTCCATGGCCCGTGCACAGGGGTATACCCATCATCCATGCGCTGCATCAAGAGTCAATCACAACAAACACATACTAGCGCGGAGGAAAAGAGAGCAGTCGTATCGCTACTCCCGCAATGAATCAGCCTTTTTATAATGTGTTCGAGAAAAGTTGAGTGGCCATCCTGACACAACGGGAGATGCGGAGCCAAGTGGATCGAGTGAATCATGGGGCTTTGCTTGCTTAAAGCGGTTGCGATTAGGGAGCACAGATTCAGAATGGTAAAGAGCGTTTAATGTCTAGTAGAGGCTGTGACTCACTGCTTTCGTTTCAGAAGCCTACACCTCTCTGAGCTGGCAGCGCCCAGTGATTCAATTGCTTTCCGGCCCACTTCTTCTACAGAGCTTCTCTGGTTGTTGGACACATAGTTCCTCTAGATATAGACGATCCATTTTTTTATTCATTTCGTATAAAGTATTTGATTTGAGGTTGAAGCTAACCATATACATATTTAAAGTATCGCCGTAGTCGCTTTTATATCCAGACTTGACACTACTCAGTCAGGCTTCTGTCACGCACAACACCACAAAACTATAGAAAAGCTACCGAGATACATCCGCCAAAATGTGCGTGGCAGAGTTTGTCACATACTCTTGCGGACACTGCTCGGTGCCGGTGCTCCGGACATGTCCCCTCACCACGGTGAGCCATGTCTACCAACATTGCCCTCAACCAGCGACCCGACCGACGGAGGTCTCGTGGTTTTGCGCGGCTTGCGCGGCTTGCGCCCGGGAGATTCATACCCGGCACACAGATATAGTCGAGTTCGAGCATCGGTGGATGCATATCCGCGGGGCATGTTCTTGCCCTGTAGAATTCCCCGAGAACTTGGGTCCTCGTTTGGTGGGGCCTCGCGAGCCGTGCCCCTCGCAGTCTGATGAAGGGCTTAGATTACAAACTGAGGGAGATCCATCCAGCGATCTCGCTGGTGTGAAATGCGAAGACGATGCCAGTGTCGATGCTGGTGTCGCTACCATCCCGCAGTCCAACGAGGCTCATGACGTCAAGGTCAAGACCGAGCCAAAATCTGACTCTGACTATGGCGGAATTCCTATGTTGCAGACCGCCAATGACGCCCGAGCCAAAACGGAGGAAGATGCTACCACCGATGCCAAAGATGTCATAGGCAAAAGCAAGAAACCTAGGCATCGAGCTGGCAAGAAGCACCGCCGTAGGAAGCCCGCCAAACATCCCGAAGGTCAGGAAAACCTTGCTCTCGTGACTGAGAGCGAGACTGTCGCTAACCCAGCTCTTGTAGCCGAGACACCCACGACTGTCACCACCACCACCATCGGAGGAAACTCCTCCAAGTTCAATCCCCAAGGCGTGCCCATCATGAAGGTGTACAACGCGCCCGACGGCACCATCGCCAGCGCTTCAGTGCGCATTCCGAGCATGTACGGAGTCGAGTGGGCCGCCGACCATGCCGAGCGTCATACGAACGGGGAATGCACGTGCAACGTCTCGTTCGAGTCTTACGGCCCTCACAGCGCTGTGCATGACATGCCGCAGGCCGATTTCCTGGCGGCTGTCAGCGACCCGAACCGAGTTGACCCGGCGGACCGTGAGTCCGATGCCATGGATCCATTCCCCACTCCTCAGGTCAAGGAAGAAAATGTTCTTCAGGCCAATGATGAAACTGTCTCTCAGGCTCATGAGGGAAACTCAGGTGTCACCACAGCCGCCAAACCCGACGCTCTGGAAGGGCCCTCAACCCAGAACGCCTCCTCATCCTCACCAGAGCCGCGTGGATCCAAGAGCATATTTTCCGGAAACACCATCCTGGGACGGCCCCCGCCGCGGAACAACCGCCTCGTGCCCAGGACCCAGGGAACCCCGGTGACCTACGGCGACGAGAATGGTCTGCACTTTAGCTTCATTGGTCCGAACGATACCCCTTTTGAGCCTGGAGCTTGTGACATTCCGAGCCCAGCCCGTCACGCGTCCGTGCTGATCCCGCTCAGCGGCATTGGTGCTCGTTGCTGCAACTCCGTTCAAGGTGCGCAGCCCATCAACTCTGCGGGCAGAGGAGTTAATCACAGCGGCAGGAAGGGACTGAACCCTCGTGCGCAGTATTTCCAGCCGAACAGTCGATGGGGTTCCATTTCCCGAGACTTGTGGGTCCCTCGGAACACCGCGGCGCAGTCTGCTCCGTCATATAATCGTAATGGCCAGGACACATATAGGCCGGCGCCGCCGGCTCAGCAGTCGATGTCCGAATATCCTCATGGGAATGGAGGACGGTTTACGCATCCTGATTGCTACGGCGCCAACGGCAACCAGCAAGATCCAAACCAACGTACTCCTTATTCAATGTCACAACATCCCCAAAGCAACGGTAGCCAGCTCATGCCTCCTCCACACCACGGCGCCAACAACGGCAGCCAGAACCGGACGCCTGCGCCTATACATGACAGCAGCAGCGACGAGGAGGATGTATACGGCGTCAGTCCACCCCGAGCCCCACGCACCAGCGCCACCCGCCCCACCAACGGGACCCCAAATATAACCCAAGTGCCGCCCCTCCACACACGGCGACAGCAGCCTAGCGACTGTCCCGGACCCGCGCGCCCGGCAGGCCTGTACAACTCGCACGACCCGTCCACCGCCAGCCACGCGAGCACCCTGGGAGGGTGGTGGTTCCTGCCGACATGCGAAGACCCGCCGGGACTACAACAGCACCCTCATCCTGCGCAAGGTCCGACGATGTATACCTCGGCCTCGGAGGACCCGACCAGGTATGCGGAGGCCCGGATCGCGCCGCGGGTCGCGCTGCCCATGGCTGCGGGGCCGGAAAACCCGGGTCATCGGCACGCGCGGGATTGGGCGCACTGCGCGTTGAATTATCGGAATTTGAGCAATCAAGGCGGCGTTGGGGATGCGGGGCCGATGGACAGTGGCGGTAGTGGTGACGATGAGGCGCAGGATCCTGAGGACGTAGATTGGAAACAGCGCATAGTCTCCGGGCTCGTGCGCTATCGAACGGGCGCGCGGCGTCGCTCGAAGACTGTCTAAGTGCTAGTGGGATGGTTGAGGATGTTCGCTGTGGTGCATCTGCGCAGGGATACTGTCGGCGGAAGATATTGGGGGATAGAGATAGACGGATAGGCGCCACCGACACATCCAGCCTAAAAGCAAAACAAAATGAACAAGGTCGATGTAGTGTGATGCTAGGAGCAGAAGGGATGAGGAGGAAAGATGAGGGGTTAGAGACTACCCTACGCACGATGAAAGGGCCCTATGAGTTCTACAAACTCAATTTTGTCTGTTAATTCAGGCGATTTGGACATGCACTCACTCGTGACGAAAAGGCCAAAAAACAGGAGGTAGTAGTTCTCATTTGCATTGAGGTATGTTGCATTCTCGCCTGCTCTACCTATGAACAAAGCCCCCCTTACCGATCCACCTCACCTAAAGTAGCATCATCATTAGTCCAAAGCCACCACAACAGGAACCACAACGGGAACCAAAAAGAAAAAAACTTACCAAACACCAAGTCCATGGTCCCAATAACAGCCACAGCATCGGCCAACAAATGGCCTCTACACACATGATCGAACCCACCTAGATGCGCAAAGCCGGGAGCGCGAATATGGCAGCGGTATGGTCTCTCGCTCCCATCACTGACGACATAGACGCCCATCTCGCCCTTGGGGGCCTCGATGGCCGAGTACGTCTCTCCGGGCGGCACGGCGTAGCCCTTGGTGTAGAGCAGGAAGTGGTGGATAAGGGCCTCCATGTTCTCCTTCATGGCGACACGGGGCGGGGGGGAGACCTTGTAATCCTCGACCTTGACGGGGCCGGCGGGCATCTTGTTGAGGCATTGGTGGATGATGCGCAGGGACTGACGGAACTCCTCCATACGGCAGAGGTAGCGGTCGTAGCAGTCGCCGTTGACGCCGACAGGGACGTCGAAGTCGACCTGGTCGTAGGCATCGTAGGGCTGGCTCTTGCGGATGTCCCAGGGCACGCCGGAGCCGCGCAGCATGACGCCGGTGAAGGAAAGGTTGAGGGCTTCGGCGGCGGAGACGACGCCGATGCCGCGGAGACGCTCGATCCAGATGCGGTTGTCTGTGAGCATTTCCTCCGTCTCGTCGATGCGGTCGCCGAATTGCGTCGCCCATTGGTAGATGTCGTCCATCAGGCCCAGAGGCATGTCCTGCGAGACCCCACCCGGTCGCACGTAGGCGGCGTGTAGACGGGCACCGGATACACGTTCGTAGAATTCCATGAGCTTCTCACGCTCCTCGAACCCCCACAGAAAAGGCGTCAGAGCACCTACATCCATGGCGTGCGATAGGACGGACATGAGGTGGTTGAGCACGCGCGTGATTTCACCGAAAAGCGTGCGAATCCATTTGGCACGCTCGGGGATCTCCACGTTCAGCAGTTTCTCAACCGCCAGAGCAAAGCATTGCTCGTTGGTCATCATGGAGACATAGTCGAGACGGTCGAAGTACGGCAGAGCCTGTAGATACGTCTTGTACTCGATGAGCTTCTCCGTGCCGCGGTGCAGTAATCCCACATGCGGATCTGCCCGCACGATCTCCTCGCCGTTCAACTCCAGGATCAAACGCAACACGCCATGGGCTGCCGGATGCTGAGGTCCGAAGTTGACCGTGTAGTGCCGCACTTTGCGTTCCTCCATCTTGCCTTCCTCCGTTTTCGTATTGAGCGACAGCTGCTCTGGCGCTCGGGGGTTGTTGAATAGGGGGCTGTCTACCGCCGTGATCGTCGTTCGTTCCACCGCGGCTTCTGCTGGTTCTGTGCTCGCGCGGCGAGAGGTCGTGTGTGAAAAGGCGCGAATCGCTGCATGGGTGGGCTTGGAGGCGCCGGCGAGCCTGCTGAGCGGCGACGACGACGACAGACGTCTCGCGCCACAGCCGGTCAGTCTGTGGAGAGTCGCCATAGCTGGGGGTTAAAGTCCGCACATGAGCGATAGGGTGGTCGGTCCCCTTGGTCGTGCGTTCATTACCAGCTGGACTCTGGAATGGTTCTGCACATGCGATTTGGCGGTTGCTGGACATGAGGTCAGGTCTGGCTTTCGCCCCACGTTACAAGGTTGTGTGGATTGACCAATCAACGTCTAGCTATTTGTCTGTTACCGGAAGTGCGGGTCACGCCAGTTACCGGTACCAGTACTGTCCCGTAAAGTCCAAAACCAGACGGGGGCAAGTTAATGACGCGTATAACATCTTATCTCCGGAAGATCTGGAGGGGTTACGGGAATACTAAAGGGCTCTTAAACACTGCCAGAGCAGGGGTTCTCACTTGAATCAATTAATTGCTCTAACTTTAGACTAAGTTAGGCAGTTTTACATGTGACAAAGGCACCACATGGATTCACCATCACAGCTCCACGATGCCGGCATACAGTATGGTAGGGGATGTGACTAGATAGCTGTCTAGGAACTGGATGGATAGAGATACTCCACTACCTCACTACCCATAAGACACAGCGCCATCAAACATCACATCCAAGTTTCGCCATGGAATCTTCACACACACACACAACCAATGATTAGGTTCAATTGGAGATATTCAACGCGTCATTCCTATACGACTAAACCACTAGCTAACCCGCACCTTCTCACGACCCTGACCCCAAGCAAATCCTTCGAGGAACCCCCCGCTGCTGCAAACAATCCGGCGCGATTTCGCGGCTCGGGATGGGCGGGCGTGATTGCGAGTCCTGGAGGCTGTGGCACGAATGTGTCCAAGGAAGCAGGCATGCCGTTCTTCGTCGCGTGGCAACCAAGGCGGATCAATCGTAGTCGTCTTCGGTGCTGTTAGAGGTAACGCCCAACACGAACCTGGATCTTCTTCGCAGATGGGGAAAGGGAGAGATTGCCATCTCCGTTGGCGCATGTGGCGGCGGGCTGGCGAGCTCCACACTACTGGTAGAGCGAGGAGGCAAGGACGGCGAAGCATCTTCAAACCCCGAGATCGCACTGCCCGTTCGCGAGGCAGTTCTTCGGACAGGGGCCATCGTAAGCCACCAGGAACCGGTTGGCACGCTTGATGCCATACCCCTTGTCCCAGCCCTGACTCCACGACCAGCCGAGCCCCCCGGGTCCGCAGCTCGCCCGCAGCATGTGCCGGAAGGCCACCACCTCGCTCGACCGCGGTCCTTGCATACCGCCCGCGCAGTTGCACATGTAGAAGACGAGGCGGCCTTGCCGCACGTACAGCCCCGTCTTCCGCGTCTGGCGTCCACCCGTCTCCGCGTACTCCTGCATGTAATCGAACAGCGTCACGAAGTCCGCCTTGTCGAGTGGGTCCGTGAGCGGCGGATCATCCATGCTGCACGACGCGCGGCTGTACGTGAGAAGTGGTGGTTAGCATGGGGTTTGGGTTTGGGATGGCATGAAGGGGATATAGATGAAGGATGGCTTACCCAAGCCCCCGCTTGGCCAATTCCGAGACGTTCTGGCCCTCGTATACCAGGGAGTGGTTCAGGTCCGACCACTCAAAGTCGGACAGCTCTTTCCCCTGGTAGTCGGGGGTAACGAGCTGTGTGAGCCCGAAGGACTCAAAGAGGAGGAAGAAAACCGAGAGGACCATCGCGGGCAACATCGCTGCAGTAGGTACGACAGACTTTTGTGCCGCTGGAAACTTTTCTGGTCCCGGCGGAAGGACGAAGACCTTGATTGTGAAGAAGGTAACCGGATTGATACGCTTCCGGTTACCCAAGAGAGAAGACTCCGGTTTTGGAGAAAAGGTGACGAAATGTGGATTTGGAGATGTGAGGATGAGTTGTGATTATGAATCGAGATGAGGAAGAGAGAGACAGTTTGGATTAGAGAAGAGATGAGAGTTGATATGAGATGTTGAAGTCTTTGTTGTTGATATGATGTGATGATGAGAATGCGGAAGGAAAAATTGTCCAGAACAGAGGAGGGAAGCCCATTATTTATACCCGAAAGGTGCCCAGATCATCGAGGGGAAGAGTAGGGGTGGTTCGCCCACCTCCCGGTAATATCTAGCTCAACAAATCGTGTGGTTACCCCCCGTGCCAATTTGTGCCGTCATGGAAATTCCTGAACGGTTCTCTCATTGCTGCCCTTTTACTAACGGGCTAAGTCTGGGTGCCCACTGCCTGCACCAAGGACGGCCTTAGCGTCATGGAATACGAGACTGCTGTTGCTTCGCTCCAGTATCTGTCCAGGCGAATTTCACACTGACGTATCGTTAGCTCCCTCCGAGTTCACATGTTCTTTCCAACTGTTTTCTCACGGTCAACACGTCGAGTCGAGACCATGATGGACGAGGCTTCCCACGCTGAGGCCGGAAGGATTGCCTCCTGTGAACAACCACTATCACCACAACCGCTGTGCAAACAAACGGCTTAGTGTTCAAGATCGTATGACGACTCGCTAGTTCCAACACCAGTGTGCAAAGCCCTCGGATCTTCTATAGTCCCGATTTCCTCATCATACGGTGCATAGCCGCATCCGATTGGCGATACAACAACGCGAGATCACACCTGCCTCTATAGCGATGCTCCACCAATTCAAGGCAAGAATACTCCAAGAACAACCGGAAGGGTTTGGCTGGGCCAGTCGCTCCACCCCATACACCAAGCGTTCTGAATTTCCCTTCGTTTGGAGGAAAATCACCAAAGTACCGGTAGCACGTGCTCTGGCGCTACTGTGCGGGCTACACGGTAGCTTACGCCTGCGCGGCACTCTACAAATGGCCGGTACTGTACGGGAAGCTTCGAACCTTGCTGAGAGCGTGAGGGGAGGTAGGAGAGGGGGGGGGTGGGGGTTAAACGGCTTTTTATTACTTGCAGTGCAAGAACGCCACCTGGGTCTGGATCGTGGAAGCCTCTTCTCCTCTCCGCTTTCCCGGCAGTCCTATCGGGTGACTACCCTAACTCCGATTTTCCCTGCCCGTGGAGCGTGATGCAGGAACTTTCCCTACTGTGTAGTCTACTTGCTTTGGGTGGGGCGGGGACTGTTTTGGAGCTTCCCTCCACTGCGAGGTAGCTACACAGTATTCAGTCAGATGGCTGACCGATGTCATGACTCCTTATTGACGAAAAGGAAAAAACTAACTTAGTTAGACCATCTATTACAATTCCTCCCACTCATGCTTCCTCCCCTTTTCGCATAGTCAACCCAAAGAACTTGCTCCCCATCCTTGACCGGACCCCGCACGGTAATCATTCCTTGCATGGCATAAAACGCAACAGAAGCTTCCATGCTCGTGTGGCCAGCCCGTTGGTCCGTCGAGACCGCGCATCCAACGGGTTCGCGTGGACGCGCCTGCTCCGCACAATACCGGACATGTCCGCACCGCGTAGCGCTCGGGATTGTCAGGCCGCTTTCATGGCCAAGGTTGGGAAGCTCGCTGTGAGGCTCATAATTTGGTTTGTTCGCGTTCGCTGGGTGGGGTCTTGCCAAGGGTTGTGTTAGCGGTACCTAGCTGGATGAATCAATGCATCAATGAATGAACGAGTTCTGGACGGATGGGTAGCATACCACAATACAGACGTGGAGTAAGCTAAACTTTGCTCCTACCGGAGATACTGGAGCCAAGGCGGACATTCCTCAACCTGCTTTATCCATGGTCACCACTTGTAACTTTCCTTTCCGTACAGGCTTGAACTGAACGAATTTATTCTTATTTTTCTATAGCTGCTTCTCGCTATTGTGTGCTATCTCATGACACAGGTTTGCGTATGTCCTGCCTAAGAGCAGGTCCTGTGATCGCTCCGTTCCGTGAATCATTGCGCCTCGTACATACGTGTATCATGCCATCGCAACCATGCTATGCATCCGTTCGCTCATGATATGCCATGCCATGCCATGCCAGGCTAGGCTGGGCCATGCAGTCCTCCTCGCTGAAAAAGCAAACAACATGCAAACGGCAAACAAGTACCACCCTTCTTTCTCTTCCCTTCTTTTCATTTTCCTTTTCTGCGTCGCGCTGCCTTTCCCCAAAACGCCAGCCACCACGAAGCACATCAAGCACACCAGCCTAACAAGCCTCATCCACCCCCCCTCATTCCTCCTCTTCCTCATCCTCGCCCCCACCAACCCCAACCCCGTAATCCTCCTGTCCACTCAACCCACCCATACCAAGCCCACCCTTCCTGACCTCCATCGCACCGACCTGGTTCCCAATGACGCTCAGATGCTCCGACAAACTGCCAATAAGTCTCTTCATCTCATCGACAACCTCGCCCGTCGACGCGCGCGCCTCCATGACAGCCGCATTAGGCGGGGCCACGGGGGGCAGATGGATCATGTTTGCGAACGGGATACCGCCCATGATACCAGGTAGACTGCTCTGGTGGTGGTGAGAACGATGATGGCGGGGTCCATCAAGGTCGTCGTAGTCGGGTTCGCCGTCGTTAATGTAGGATTGGCTGCTATCGGAGATGGAGCGGTCGTTGTAGTGGTGGGTGAGGCTGGGGAGATGTTGATGATTTCCACTGACACCGCCACTGCTGTTGCCGTTGCCGTGCTGGAATTGCTGGGGGTAAGAGGTAGGGATGGGGAGATCGGCGGTGGGATCGGGACCCATGTGATTGTTGTTGACATTACTGTTAGGGCTGAACGGACTGCCAATAGATAGATCATGGTGGTGTAGAGAAGTATCGGCAGATGTGACTTTGGCAAGGTGATTGGCAAAATCGGAGTCGTCGGACACGTAGATGGAGGGTTCTCGGTTAGTCATGGGTAAGGGGGTGTAGACGGAAGTGTGTTTTTCAAGCTCAAAGGGATTCGTGCTGGTTGTGCCGCCAAGTTCTGACCCTGCGACGGACGCGACGTCCGAGTTGGCAGTGGAAGGGCGGGTTAGTTCGGGTAAGGTGGCAAGACCGCCAGTGGGGTCTACGTCGACAAGGCCTTCGTCGAGATCGATGAGACTGGCAACAGACATGCGGTCGTTGTTGGATCGGGGGGCTTGCATGTCATAACCTTGGGAAGGGAGACCAATGGGTTCTGTGGGATGATGCATCAGACGCGGTCGGCCATTAGAAGTGTGCTCTTCATTGAGAGAAAAATGGGTAACATCAGGGTTGGCCGAGGCGGGAGGGATGTTGGTAGGCCACTGCCAATCCGGACCATTCAAACGACCATTGTTAAAGTCCGCAGGATCGCTCAGCGGAGCACGATTGTAGTCAGGATCTGTAGCCGAAGAGAAAGACCAGCCATTATCCATAGATGTACGACTTCCAGCAAGGTCATTCCCGCCACCGCCACCAGGCCGGATCGTGTCCATATCCACAAATCTGGACAGCTCGTCCCCACCAAGTGACGCATCCAAGTCGATCAAAGATTCCCTAAGCGTCGCATGGAGAGAATCATCCCGCAGCGGCAAGTCCGAAGCCGACGCAGTCGGCGGAGGAATTGGCGATCTTCCATAGTATGCCTGTGAGTTCTCAATGTAGTTAGAGATAGTGTTTGGATCGAACACCTTTTCCAAAGGAACCTTCATCGCCGCCAGAGCCTGCGGGGGCGGGCGACGACGACCCGTCTTCGTCTTCTGATGCGCTGTGTCCTCGCCAAATCCACTATTGTTGCCGTTGGTAGGGAAATCCACCTGCGAGCCATACACATTGCGCACTGCGTCGATATCCGTCATGCCGTCAGTGTTGTCGTGCAGATGGTTATCAAAAGCTAACGTAGTGCTAAAATTCCACTCCTCCGTATCCATGGCCGTCGAAGCTAGGTCGCCGGGAGCTGCGGCGCCAATCATAGGGTTGAATAAAGACCTCCGGTCGCCGCCACGTTCTTCCCATAGCTTATATGCTCTAACCAAGGCTGAGAGGGAGGATGACGGATACTGCTCGCTCGTATTGCGGATGTAGGGGTGTTCCTGCACTTGTTGGATCGTCGGCCGCTTCTCAGGCGACTCCTCAAGACAGAAAGCGACCAAATTCTTCAGCTCGTTCGAGTATTGCGGTCCTTCTAGGCGTGGTACGTGTTCTCTCAGGAACCCGCCAATTTCTCGCGGGTTGGGGTTGTTAAAAGTGCGCGCGTTAGGCGGTAAGCCCGAAGCAATCTCGTATACCATGGACCCAAAAGCCCAGACATCCACTTCAGTCCCATACTGCGCATTCTGGTCGAAAAGCTCAGGCGCCATCCAATGCAAAGTGCCAATGAATGTCGATCGCTTGTCAAACTTAGTTTCCATCATGCCTGCCACTCCAAAGTCACAAAGCTGCACCCCACCCTGTTCTGTGACCAGCACATTGGCGCACTTAATATCACGGTGGATGATGCCCGCCTTGTGCACCCACGAGATGGCCACCGCTGTCTCCCGGAGAATAGGTATGATCAGCTTCTCCTGAAGACCGCCGGGCGCCGTAGGCTTCATGAGCGTGGCCACACTGCCGCCCGCACAGTACTCGATCACCATCCACATGGCGCGGCCCACCGGCAGAGCTTCAAGGATATAATTGATATTTTGAGCGCCGCCCTCGCGCAAAGTCTGCAGCGCATTAACCTCTTTAATGAACTCACTGTACGTCTCCGCGCGCTCGGGGTCCAGGGAGTCGCAGTGGTCGACGTCTATGATCTTGACGGCGACTAGCTCGCCATCCTTCTTGTTGGTCGCCTTGTAGATGCGGCCGAAGCTGCCTTTCCCAATCAGCTCTCTGAGGCGATACTCTGGCACTGGCTTTCCGTTCTTGTTGCACTCTTCCTCCACCGCCAGCTGCATCTTGTCCGCATCAACCACGGCTTTGTGCCGCATGGCGGACAGTATGGACTGGCGGACTGAGAGTGACATAGTGACAATTTGTCCTCCGCCGACGTGAGTTCTGGTCAGTTAGTTAGGTCCATTGCAAAGATGAAGTAAAGAATGTGAACGTAGGAAAATTGAAGGCGATGCAAGTAGCAGAGCGCTGTGAAATGTGAAGCAGTGCGTCGAGTTAGTAGCAGTTGAATAAGCCTCAGCGCACCAAGTGCAGGCAGACAGTTGGTCTTTTTCGAGTGCGGTTTTCTAAATTATTTGTGTGGGAGAGAACGGATAAGAAAAGTTACAGCTCCATGGCTCCCTCGAGACGTTGAGAAGATTGAAAGAGAAGTTGTACCCCAGAGTGGAACCAACTCCCAACTTCCCCTCAATCCAGGCAGCAACATGGATGAATTTGAGATCTTTGTCCGGTCATGCGAACACTACGGAGTTGGTTATTACCCAACTACCGCTGCCCTCAACCCTTCCACATGCTTTATCCATGCCGAGCCACGAAACCAAGGACAGTCTCGCTTGATATGGCTGGCAGTTGAAGATGGAGGTTATTATAAGAGACGGCTGAAAAGAAAAACCGGGGTCCTTTCACCCCCTACTGAAGGAATGAAATTCCCGAACCGGAGTAAAACATAGCATGATAGCAACACTTTGTTGCATCTTTCGTCTATCATCAAAACGAATGGCTGTTTTCCTCACCACCGTACTTTCTCCTTGCCCATACAATCACGAGGTTCAAGTAGCATATCCATCCCGGCCGACAAAATCAGAATCACACACAAGAACTCACATTTAAAGATGTTTTCCAACAAAACCAGCCTCTGTCCCCCTCACGAAATCAAACAACAAAATTAGCGCGGCCGATCGGCCCGTCTTTAGTCATCGGGTGCAGCGCGTGTCTCGGGCGCCCGGCATGGCGCGTCTTGTTTGCTGGTCTTGCTTGCCCTGCTTGCCCTGCTTGCCCTGATTGCTTTCTTGTGACCGGTACAGCTGCACGTTCCGTTGGGTGAGGATGACAATCTGGGGATCCGGAGTGCGTTTCGCGATCTGGCGGATGCGAATTTCATCAACATTCCGATTCCACATCGAGGGGGGTTCGGTATCTGACCCTGTCTTGCCGTTCGGCGATGCAACCCCTGGTGTCGCGGGTGGGTGTTGGAATGTTGGACTGACGTGCAGCCGCTACGGTACCGGTAGCGCTGGGGTACTGCAACCCACTTCTTGCACGTGATTGTGCCGTAGATAGTGCACTGATGGGGAGGCGGAGGGACAGCTTGTGGCGACTTACCAAGCGGTGTCATTAGGCGCGAGCTGCTGGGACATTTCACGACACAACCTGAGCAGAGATCTAGAAGATTAGTCATTGTCTCAGCATCAGTATAAACGACTTGACCGATTGTGTCTATGTCTAAAACATCGGAAATCGGCGGGTTTTTACAACGGCACCTTTACCTGGAGATTACCTATCCTTCTTTGGTGATTTTGCCTGACAAGTGTTCACAACATTGTACCGGGAGGTGAACCACCTGGCAGCCGTTCCTCCCTTTCCCTGCTGTTCCATCCTGAAGGTTTGCGCTTTGGATCCCCATCCACACACTCGGTCATGTGGCAAGCTGCTCAGAAAGACTAATCATAATTCAAATCATATGAGGCATTGCCCAAGTCATATTCCGGATCCACGGTATTTCGAGTCCAACTCACGGGGCGACCACTGGTATACACATGACCAAAGTCCAATCAGAAACTAGATTCTAGCGTAGACGTTCAATGTGAAGACGAAATAGACTAGTCATCTTTCCTCCACATTCCCTACTTAACCTGCCCCCCCTTCCCACCCACACCCCTCAGGCAAACCCAATCAAATCCCCCAAAAGCAGCCCCCGATGTCTATCCACCGCCTCTTTCAGCCTAACCATGACCCCCGCCGCCATAGCCTTGGCCTCGTCCTCTTCATTTCGCTCCCCCATCGCCTCTCCACTGCTACGGCTCCGAACACCACCGTCTCCTCCGCGCAACCCCTCAAAAACTCCCCCCACCCACTCCATACTCGCCACGACCTCACGTCCATGCTTCTCACACATTCCCCGCGTCCCACCGGCCGACTCCCCACACACGTCAATCAGCGTCAGCAAGCCAAAAATTACGGCCTTGACTACAGGGAGTTCTCCCGACACCAAGTCCGCGCGGTTGGCGAGCGCAAGCAAAAGCGCCCAAAACTCAGTTGTTAATATGAAGAGGGAGGGCGTATTTGGGCCCGCGGCGTGGAGGAGCAGCGCCAAAGTTTTGATGAGGAGCGGAAGTAGAGGCGGGCGCAGGAGCATTTGTACTTGTGGGTGGTGGGTTGCCAGGGTCGGACGGGCGAGTAAGGTATGTAAGCGTGTGCAGAGAGGGTGGAAGAAGGCTGTGGAGAGGAGAGAGGCGGTTTTGTTTAGGGCAGCGCGGGAGAGGGCAGATTTGGGTTGGCTTGTTGTGCGGGATACTTTGGAGTCTTGCGGTTGTTGGAGGCGAGATTTGAAAGAGGAGAGCTTCAGTACGTCAGGTCCGGAGACTGCGTCGGCTGCTTCGGCGGCGAGGGGGGCGAGAACGGCTTGCGAGAGGGACTGTGTTATGATGTCGATTGCGTTGGGTGGGAGCGCTTTTAGGTTTTGTGTTTTGAATTCAGGAGTACCTCCCAACAACGATGTTGAAGGTAGTGCGTAGTGTCGCTCAGTTTTTGCGGGTAGCCGTTTCGACGGAAAGTCGGCTGCTGCTGCGTACTCGGAAACATCGAGCCCAGTGACCTCGCGGCCGCTCAGGCCCAGCACGACGAGAATCGACATGCGCTGCGAAACAGAATAATCGCCATCGAAGAGCGTTTTGGCGAACCAAGGCGCCATCTTCTCAGGCTGCGCGACAACGAGGGCGATCATGCCCTGCTGTCGGAGCTCCTGGAAATCGTCAATGTCGAATTTATCTTGCAGGCCGACGAGGATCGAGGCTAGTTCCTCAGTGTGGGATGACACTTCGCTGCCATAGTGGGCTTTCCGGCGGATCAGGCCGGGGGCTGTGCTAAGGCCGAGCTTTTGTCGATCGTAGCTTTCTACATCTCGAAGACAGGCCACAAGATCGCGGGTATAAACGGGTGCTTTGGGTTTGTTGCGATTAACGAGAGTGGCGTCATCATCGGAGTCTTCTGTGTCGGAGTCGGGCTTGGAATAGGGTATGAGGTCGTCGTCTTCATCTTCCGCCTCTTTCTGCTTCGCGTCTTCTCCTTGTTCACTATCGCTGAGTTCTTCAATGATGAAACCAGGTGTTGGTCTTTTTGAAGGTATCGGTAAATCTTTTCTTGATGTAGATTTGACTGCCGGCTTGGCTGCCGACTTCGGCTTTAGGTGCTGAGTCTCCTGCACTATCAAGGGATCAACAGGCCCAACTTGATCTATGACGTTAACCAGAGATTTGTACCATAGTCCCTCCTCGGATTTGGTCTCATCCACATGAAAGTCGAGCTTTTTATCGGCTGAATAGACCAACCCCGATAGGGCTTCACTGACCACCATACCGATAAATCTCGCCCTATCTTGAGATGTCGCCATACGGTTCGATGTAGTAGTCAGATACGCACTTGAACGCAGCAGAACGTTCAGCTTGATAGGCGCTATTCTCTGCAGATACCCGGCACTCAGAAGTAGAACCTGCGCGTGGGCTAAACTATCCCGTTAGCCCTGTCCAGTAGCCAAGACGAACCACCGCTCACCTTCTTGTTGCATGATAGGGGCATGCTTGATGTAGAGCTCGTCGCCGAACTGGCCGAGGCTCTTCTCTACCACTTTCGTGATGGTCTCTGTATCTTTGCCCAAAACAGCGACGGTAGCCCGTCGTATCCCTGATGCCTCCCCAATTCCCGCCCCGGGCGTTTCGGTGAGCCATGAAATCATATGGCTCTTACGTGTTTCGCTATTGGCGATGACTGATTTGACCACTGCGGCGGCAGCCCATATCAGTGGATAATCCTCTATAGATTCATCCTGACCAGTTTCATGAAGATACTGCGTCGATAATAGTTTAAGAATTCCAACTAAAATCTTCCGCTGGTCCACGCTTTGCATCGAGTCCAGGAGATACGTGAAGCTTTCCTCGTATGATTGACTTTGAAGTATCAACGTGTCTAATGTAATCTTCACGGTGATTTCTAAGAGACGTCAGCTCATTAACCAAATATTCGCGTTCGAGACAACTCACCAGGATAGCCCAATCTCAATGATCGAGACAATACATCACCACAAAGCTTTATTTCGTCATCCACAGCTCCATATCTTGTCCAACTAGCCACCCCGCGCGCAAGCCAGCCCACATACTCCTTGCTATCCGCAATCCATACGGGCGCATCAAGCTTCCCAGTCTGCTTCAAAACGGCCTCCGCCTCCGCCACCAAAGAGATCGCCTTCCCACCCGCCAGCAACGCCACGAACTCTTGCCTCAAAGCCCGCCTCTTGCCCGCACTTTCATCGGGCGAGTTGACTCGCCGCCATATCGACCTGATGCAATCATCGCCTTCCAAAATCCACGATAGGAGTTCCAATGTGTATTGAATATGGAACGAGACATGAGAGTGCTTGATCACATGTGGATCGCTTCTAGCTTTCTGCAGAAGCGCCCGCAGAAATGCGAGTGCCGCGTTCAGGCCTGCGATGCTTGATAGACAGGATAGGATCAATTGGATATCTGAGTTTTTCTTTTGGGTGGAAGACGATTCTTTCAGTATAGGCCAGAAGTTGGGTACGGTTTCTGTAACGAGGAGATGCACTATCTGCGCGTTCAGGGGACTTGGTTTTGCGATGTTATGCAGGTTGTCCCCTCGCAAGCCCTGGTTTAGATAGTTCAAAACATGTATCAACGTTTCGTAATTTGGCTGAGATTTGAGAAATTCAACGGCTTCTTCTGAAGATGTGCTGGTGAAAACTTGTTTGGTCTGCGTGGTAGGTTGAGAGGAAGATGTGACGGGCGTGAGCAGTTCCACGGGATCCGGGCCTGGGGCTTTTCGGTAGGTTTGGCTGATAGGGGTGAGAATTTCCTCCATTATGGGCAATCTTTAAAACCGAAAATGTGTTTTGAACGAAACTCTTGCTGCTGTCAAATTGCGCTGTTCTAAATAAAGTGTTTAGGCGAGGCAATGCGAAGTTGCTATGAAACTTGGACGCCCATGGCTGCATCCGGAGAGCAAAACTGAGCTGAGAGTGAGAGTGGAAAATATAGCCGAGTACAAGATGAAAACTTAGAATTTTTGGCGGAAGCCGGAATGTGGGATTGTTTTCGAAGAGATTCTAATGTGCAGGCGCTTCTCAACTGAACTTGCAACACCATCACCAAATGCTCGAAGCATGTGTTGGCTGCTAGCAATGCATTTGTGATAAGTCGAAGGTACTTTGTGCCTGAACAGAACAGTGCGAGACACAGTGTTCGGCTCTTGTCCCGAGGCCAGGGTGGTCTCAGCTCTCTGTGTTTCATGAAGCCACGACCTGGTCTGCGTGATCTTCATGGCTGCAGCGTTGATACTTGAGTATTGTTGCTTGAAAGTATCGAAGTTCGCTTTCCCAAAAGATCAATAATAATCTTCAGCCTGGTTATACAAAATCGCAGTCATTTGCAATAGGAGACTCAAAAAAACATCTAACTAGATGATTTCATAACAGTAATCAAGCGAGTTCAATTGGAAGCCCGTTCCAGTACTGGCATCCCTGGGAAGCGACTAAAAGGAGCCACAATCCAACCGGTATCAGGTCATGCGAACGTAGCTCGGTTGAAATCTTTTGAAGCGGAATATAGGCGCAAGATAAACGTGGATATTCCGATTAGCAAAAAGCACTACTGGTGCTGTCCAGTTTCTTCGAGGTTACCGCCACGGAGCGAGTCGCCTGTGAAAGTACCGTGCTGCCGTTATCGTGGGCTCTCACCATCTTAACCTACACCTCGGGCTGATTTCGGGTTGGTCAGGAGGATAGGATCAGAGGAATTCTATTCAGTCTCATAATGAGTGCCGAGGTGGCTGTGGGCTTCGGCGAGGGTGTTGACAAATTCGATGAGACCAGCAAATGGGCATATCTGGACCACATACTGAAGATAAAAGCAGCGGACAATGAAGAGGTAGACACGAGCGACGCGGTGGCCGATGGGCTCGCCAAAGCCAAGATTCTAGTCATCGGTGCCGGGGGACTGGGTTGCGAAATGCTGAAGAATCTGGCCATGTCTGGTTTCCAAGATATCTTCGTGATCGATATGGGTAGGGATATCCATCCATCTATGGGGGTCCTTCCAAATTCTAACCCATGAATCAGACACAATCGACGTCTCCAATCTAAATCGTCAGTTCCTCTTCCGCAAAGACGACGTGGGGAAATTTAAAGCGGACATCGCAGCTAAGAAGGTCATGTCGCGATGCAAGTACGCCGGCAAAACAGTCAACATCACAGCGTACAACCAGAAGATCCAAGACTTCGATGCCGATTTCTACATGCAGTTCCAAGTCATCATCTGCGGCCTGGACAGCATCGAAGCCCGTCGCTGGATCAACGCCATGCTTGTCGACATGTTCGACGAGGAGAACCCAGACTCGCTAAAGCCTCTAGTCGATGGAGGCACCGAAGGTTTCAAGGGTCAGGCCCGTGTTATCTTCCCCAGCATCACGGCCTGCATTGAGTGCCAACTTGATCTGTATGCGCCAAGGGCCGCGGTTCCTCTTTGCACTCTTGCAAATATCCCGCGCCAGCCTGAACACTGCATTGAGTGGGCGCGCATTGTGGCATGGGATGAAGAGAAGCCTTTTCCCAAGCTCGACACTGATGATCCGCAGCATATCACATGGCTTTTCGAGAAGGCTCTGACGCGAGCTAAGCAGTACGGCATTGAAGGTGTGACGTACAGTCGGACGCAAGGGGTCGTGAAAAATATCGTACCGGCGATCGCGTCGACCAACGCCATTATAGCCGGGGCATGCTGCAATGAGGCGTTCAAGATCGTCACATCCACGATGCCGTTCCTAGGTATCGAGGAGAACTACATGCAATACCAAGGCGATGAGTCCATCTACACAAATACTTTCAAATACGAGAAGAGGGAAGACTGTCCCGTGTGCGGCGAAGGCACGGTAGCCAAGCCCCTAGACATCGACCCAGCGACATGGACGCTGCAGGATTTAGTGGACTCTCTCCAATTTAACGCGTCTGCACAGCTGAAGAAGCCGTCGATCCGTGCCGAAGGCAAATCACTCTATATGCAATTTCCTCCCGGTCTGGAGGAGCAGACACGGCCGAACTTGAAAAAGAGGCTCACGACAGAACTAGGGCTTGAAGAAGGGCAAGAGCTAGCTATTACGGATCCAGCTTTTCCAACGTTGACACTGAGGTTTCTCGTCAGGTATAAGAGCGGGATCTAGGGTAGAGGTAAGACAAAAGTGGGAGAGTGTTGAGATTTGGCATTGAGAAGTTGCATTATCGCAGCGTGCTTGAGCTGTTTCAAATTTGATTTTGCATCTGGA